>OZ018397.1:7664238-7944748 GCA_963969525.1 Ontholestes murinus | reverse complement strand
ATATATATATATATATATATATATATATATATATATATATATATATATATAATAATATTATATTATATTTGTCTTTATCATACATGCTTTTATAAAATATTAACAAAATTTGGTACAAAAAAGTATACACATGTAAAAAGGGCCCATGGAAAAGGAAAAAGAAAAAATAAATAGAACTTTAAATAAAAACAATAAAAGAGATAATGCAATTTTTCAATTTCATCGATTTAAAGTTTTAAATGTTCTGCTCTAGTTTATAAACACAGCATATCAATTATTTTCCATTTTAGTTAAAAATATACTATTTTTTAATAGTTATCATTAATGCTTTTATTATATAATTTGAGTGCTTGATTTTTTGCAATTGTGCGCGATTCTCTTTCTTCACAGTTTTAAGCGTTCTGCTTTTGTTTATAGATCGAAAAAGTTAATTTCTTTTACGTAATATTAAACATAGATTATTTTTAAATATTGTTTGTTATTTATAAGGCAATTATCTAATGGGTTTATTTTTTACAATTATTTTAATCAGAGAATGCAATTTTTCAATTCCCTCGATTCAATGTTTCAAATGTTCTGCTTTCGTTTATGAACATAACATGTCAATTATTTTTCTTTATAGTTATAGGTAGACTTTTTTTAATAGTTAGGGTGGGTGGGTGGCCTCTATCCCACCCTTCAATCAGTATAACATCATCCAAATTTATTTGAAAAATTTGTATGAATAAATCGCAATTATTTTGTGTTTATTTATATTTTGCAACTTTATATTAAAACTCTCGTTTATGTTTTACTGATTGGAGGGTGGAATAGAGGCCACCCACCCACCCTACATATACATAATAACTTTAAATACTAACCGTTAATGATTTTGCTGCTTACAAAACAATAGAATATTGTGTGTAATTAAAAATAAAGCATAATCCAAATTCAAGTTTGAATTCAAATGACATTCTGTAGCTACTCATATCTAATATATATTTAAGACCCGCCCACCCATCATGCATAAAAAATTAAACTTAATTTAAGAAATTTGAATTTGAATTTACGGAATTTCCTTTTATAATGAAGTAATAAAAAATAATTCTCGTTGATTGATTGGGTGTTAAAAATGGCTTTATTAAAATTTTAACAGAATGATTTTAAACAAACACGTAAACTGATTCTCACTATATCTCTTTTTGTATGTGTGTTTTATGTGAAATGATATAAATTTAAAGATTAAACCGTTAGTTAATCCCGAGCTTATCCAGTTTCAGGCGCTTATGTTTTATTTTTTTAATTTTTGGGTGTCCTGCGTGTGGCGGTGGTGAATTTTAACGCCCTGTCGGAAGTGATGGGAGATTTATGTCCAGGCTGCGCCTCAAAACTGGAATCTCTGTCTCTCTCTTTATCTCTCTCTCTCTCTCTCTCTCTCTATTTCAACTAAAACCGGACTTGGTGTGGAAGTTTCGAGCACCAAAACCTCGCGCGTTCGCCTTTCGCCATCGCTTCCTCCCTCGTGGAAGCGGAACACCCAAAGTTCGCATCCCGCGCACTGACAGCCCGTTTATTAATTTTAATTGAAACACAGCTTAGCTGCAGCTGAATGTGTCTGTACTTTAGTCCTCGGACCTGTGTTTTGGATAGTTTTCGGCCTTAAGGGATTTGTCGGGAAGAAGCGAACCTTCTGTCCATTTGATTAATTTATTTTCGTAATTATATAAATCCTTATTGTATAACAATGAGATACGAAGAAATAAATGCTCGTTTAATTCGTGGTGAAATATTTTTATATTAATTAACCTATAATTAACAGTTACCACTGTATTTTGTAACATTTTTAACTCATATTTATTATTTTTTTGTTGATAAAATATTTATCAATCAATAATTACTCTTATTAATATTGTTTGATTATAATTGTGTACGTTGGCGTAATTAAAATGTAATAATACAAAATAGGGCGACGAAACGTGCCAAGTAATTAAAGCAATAACAACGTAAAACGCTATTGGAATAATTATGCATTATTCATTAAACAACACGTCAAAAATGTGTATGTGTCGCTAATGAATGTGCGCTGATGAAATTAATGGATTGTCGGTGGCACGTTGGAACGGCACTAATGCAAAAATAACACCTCGTTTCCAGTTTATTATAACAATGAGCAATTAGTGCCGCTAAAGCGATTTCATTAACTAATGTTTGCACTAGTACAGGATAAATATTTCCCATCCGTGCCCATATATAAATAAAACAGCGTTCGCATCGCTAAAGTCACCGCCTATAAATTATTACCGATGTATACGTTTTATTTCAAAGATAAATAACGTGTTTACTGATTGCAATATCTCTACACGAAAATTCCCAAATAAAATAACTAGCCATGATGCTTATCAGGTTTATATTCAAGAAAATTCTTGACCTAAAACGATCTTATATAAGAAGAATACGATTTTATATCGTAACCTATAAATAGCGAGATTTGGTGGATGCGCCGGGATACAAAAATCTATTTCAGATTTTAATGTTGAGAAATGACATCAGTATTCCTACCTATAAGCGTACATTTTGTACGAATAAATCAAAGCTCGAATTCTTCCCGCAAAAGCTCTCTCCTCGGCCGACCGAGACAAAGGGGAATCCCGCATTAAATAATGTACCGATTAAATCCATCCGAGCTACTTGTGGATTCCGTAAATGTCCGAGGCCCGGGGCGAACGTTCAAAAGGAGGGTCCGTCCCTAACCATCCCTCCAGCCCCACGCAAAAAGCACGGAATAATAATAATGTTAATAACGGAAAATACGGTTTTCATATTCAATGGCGTCTTTAATTGAATGAAATTGATACTATTTGTCTAGTTAGTTAGCTTAGTTACATACTAGGCGGTTCCATACAGAAAATCACAGGAGAGTAGGGGGAAGGTTCTTGCGGTTAGCTCCCTATTAAGCCCTTTCCTCGCTTCACGTCAAACTCGCAGTGATACAAATATTTGATGTATGTATGTAGAGACATAGTTTATGATGGTAATATGATCATGATGATAATAAAAAATTACTTTCAATGCTTTAATTTCTAATTAGAGGGTGTCCCACTTTATTATTTATTAAACTATTACGAAATTATTTCTTTAAAATAATATCTAGACACCCATTTATTCGAAAACTGAAATTATGATGACTAAGTTGATCTATAATTTTACAAAAAAAATCTATATGACTTACGTCACCTTATCTTATAGGTCATTGTCCATCTTCACAAGATATGTTAAGTAAACAACATCACTTGTAGACTTCATAAATTTAAAAAAGGAAAGGTCGAACACAACCTATTACAATCCTTGTCATACGTTTGATGTTCTAAAAACATCAGCAGTTTTTCAGTTATTGTTCCCAAAAAAATAAAGTCAGTGTTGTAGTTTTAAATCCAAAAAATATGTAGGGTGGGTGGGTGGCCACTATCCCACCCTCTAATTCTTTGAATACAAACGAGGGTTTCTTGAAATTACATAAAAATATCATTGGTATTTTATTTCTTACAATTATATTTCGAAACTAAATTTTCATATAGAAAACACTTAGTTGTAGTATATGAATTGGAGGGTGAAATAGTGGCCACCCACCCACCCTACATATAAATATTTACTTTAGTCGCTGTCCTACGTTTGTTATCCTGATACAAAATCAGAATTTTAGTTTGTTAAAACGTTACTGCAATCAATATCGTACGTTTAATGTTCTAAAAAAAACAACAGTTTTTTTCTGTTGATGTTCTCAAGACATTAAGATCAATGTTGTAGTTTAAAATTAAATATACATGTAGGGTGGGTGGGTGGCCACTATCCTACCCTCCAATTCTATTAATTTAAACGAGTGTTTATAGATAGAAATTACATAAAGAAGTCATTAATATTTTATTAACTACGATTTTTTATCTAAACAATTTTCATATAAGAAATCCTCGTCTGTGTTAATAGAATTGAAGGGTGTGATAGTGGCCCCCCACCCACCCTACATATATCGATTAACTTCAGTCACTGTCACACGTTTGTTGTTCTGAAAACAAAATCACTATTTCTGTTGGTGTTGCATTGCAATTAAAATTAAAGTTGTAGCTTGAGTGTAAATATATATGTAGAGAGAGTGGGTGTCTACTATCACACCCTCCAGTTTTTTTTAATTAAAATACATAGTTTATAGAAGGCGAATTCAATATAAAAATGCACAAGAAATAAAATACTCATCTTCTTTTAAGATTAATTAAAAATTCGCAAGAAATAAATTATACATGCTTTTTAATATAAATTACATATGTAAATGAATTTTTAAGATAATTTACATGAATTGTAGGGTAGGATAGTGGCCACCCACCCTACATAAAAATTGTTATTCCAATCATTGTCATACGTTTGATGTTTTAAAAACATTAGCAGTTTTTCTGTTAATGTTCCCAAAACAATAAAATCAGTGTTGTAGTTTTAAATTCAATACATATGTAGGGTGGGTGGGTGGCCACTATCCTACCCTCCAATTCTCTGAATACAAACGAGGGTTTCTTAAATAAAAATTACATAAAAAATCATTGGTATTTTTATTCAATACGATTTTTATTCTAAACTAAATTTTCATATAAGAAACACACAGTTGTAGTATATGAATTGGAGGGTGAAATAGTGGCCACCCACCCACCCTACATATAAATATATACTTTTGTAACTGTCCTACGTTTGTTATCCAGAAACAAAATCTGAATTTTAATTTGTTAAAACATTACTGCAATCAATGTCGTACGTTTAATGTTTTAAAAAAAGCAGCAGATTTTCAGTTGATGTTCTCAAAAAATTAAGATCAGTGTTGTAGTTTAAGTTTAAATATATATGTAGGGTGGGTGGGTGGCCACTATCCCACCCTCCAATTTTATTAATTCAAAGAAGGTTTCCTTAGATAGAAATTACATAAAGAAGTCGTTAATATTTTATTCCTTAAGATTTTTTTTCTAAACAATTTTCATATGAGAAAGCCTCGTTATATTATAATATTACATAATATTATTTTACTAAGTCACTGTCACACGTTTGTTGTCCTAAAAACAAAATCACTATTTCTGTTGGTGTTGCATTGCAATTAAAATCAAAATTGTAGCTTGAGTGTAAATATATATGTAGAGAGAGTGGGTGTCTACTATCACACCCTTCAGTTTTCTTATTAAAATACATAATTTATAGAAGGCGAATTTAAAATAAAATAAAATGCACAAAAAATAAAATGCTCATCTTTTTTTTTAAATTAATTAAAAATTTGCAAGAAATAAATAATGCATGCTTTTTAATATCAATTACATATTTAAATGAATTTTTAAGAAGTTTGCATGAATTGAAGGGTAGGATAGTAGTCACCCACCCACCCTACATATAAATTGTTATTCTAATCATTATCATACGTTTGATGTTTTAAAAACATCAGCAGTTTTTCTGTTAATGTTCCCAACAAAATAAAATCAGTGTTGTAGTTTTAAATTCAATACATATGTAGGGTGGGTGGGTGGCCACTATCCTACCCTCCAATTTTCTGAATACAAACGAGGGCTCCTTAGATGAAAATTACATAAAAAATCATTGCTATTTTATTTCTTACAATTATTTTTCGAAACTAAATTTTCATATGAGAAACACTCAGTTGTAGTAAATGAATTGGAGGGTGGGATAGTGGCCACCCACCCACCCTACATATAAATATTTACCTTGGTCGCTGTCCTACGTTTGTTATCCTGAAACAAAATCAGAATTTTAGTTTGTTAAAACGTTACTGCAATCAATGTCGTACATTTAATGTTCTAAAAAAACAGCAGTTTTTCTGTTGATGTTCTCAAAATATTAAAATCAGGGTTGTAGTTTAAGATTAAATATATATGTAGGGTGGGTGGGTGTTCACTATCCTACCCTTTAATTTTATTAATTCAAAGGAGGTTTCCTTAGATAGAAATTACAAAAGAAGTCATTAGTATTTTATTCCTTACGATTTTTTTCTAAACAATGTTCATATAAGAAACCCTCGTTTGTGTTAAAAGAATTGGAGGTTGTGATAGTGGCCACCCACCCACCCTACATATAATTATTTCTTTTAGTCACTGTCACACGTTTTTTGTTCTAAAAACAAAATCACTATTTCTGTTGGTGTTGTCATAACATTAAAATCAAAGGTAAAGCTTAAGTTTAAATACATATGTGGGGTAGATAGGTGTCCACTATCACACCCTCCACTTTTCTTATTAAAATCCATGGATTATAGAAGAAAAATTCAACAAAAAATGCATTAGAAATAAAATACTCATCTTTATTTAAGATTAATTAAAAATTTACAAGGGATAAATTATATATTTAAATGAATTTTTAAGATAATTTGCATGAATATAAGGGTAAATACTGGCCACCCACTCGCCCTACATATAATTCGTTATTATAATCAATTTCATACGTTTGATGTCCTGAAAACATCAGCAGTTTTTCTGTTAATGTTCCCAGAAAAAATAAAATCAGTGTTGTAGTTTTCCCTCTAATTCTCTGAATACAAACGTGGGTTTCTTAGATGAAAATTACATTAAAAAATCATTGTTATTTTATACCTTACGATTTTTTTAAATCTTAATTTTCATATAAGAAACCCTTGGTTGTTGTATATGAATTGGAGGGTGATATAGTAGCCACCCACTCACCCTACATATAAATATTTACTTCTATCACTGTTCTACGTTTGTTGTCATGAAAACAAAATCAGTTTTTTTGTTGGTGTGGCCTTGAATTAAAATCAAAGTTGTAGCTTGAGTGTAAATATTGCCTATAATTGACCCAAATTTAAACTAATTCACATTCTGTTGTACCTGATAGTTTCTTTCGACTAATTTTTAGATTTTACAATAGTTTAACTGTCTCTTAAAACTTCTTTGTCAATTTTAGAATGAAAAGTAATGCTTAGAAGCTCGTTTAAGTGGCGATAACGACTATTGCAGTCGTCGAAATAAAATTTTTAAAAACCACTCGCACACACAACGTACTGTTCGCTACCGAAAAACGCACCCGAAACGACTAAATTCATAAGAACTAAAACAACCGATTGACATATCCAATGCAACAATCGGATTCGTTGCATTCATACAGTAACTTAAAGAAAAATAAACTCTCTTTTGAGTCACTTCAAGAAAAATTTAAAACACTTAATATACATTTTATTCTATAAACATAGAATTTTGAGTAAAGATTACAAAAATTTATAGTATGTGTAAGTAGTTACGAACCCATCTTATAATTCTTCATTATTGGTGAAGGCTCGAAAGAAAATTGTAAAAGAGAATTTTAGTGTTTACTATAATATAGCTTATATTCTAAACTATAGTAATTGTTTAAAATACAGTGGTAAAACAAAGTTTTAACTTTGAGAATGATCCGTAAGGACCGAAACACGTGTCAGTTACCTGATAATAAACAAATGGAACATAACAAGTGTATTACTTCTCCCAATATGAAAACAAAGTTATTGTGTCTCATTTACAAATCATTCAAGATGTACCACGAAATAAACGTTTCTACTATCAAATATTCAATTTTATAAACTTTTATCATGATCCTCGTTTATGTTGTACAGAGTGGAGGGTGGGATAGAGGCCACCCACCCACCCTACATATGCACCTTTAATATTACTCACTCACCCTATACAAATACCATAATTATAACGACGATTACTCGAATAGTTTCCAAAAAACTAAAGCAGAATTTTTAATGAAGTTTCCAAGAAACTAAAAACTATTCATCAGTTGAAGTTTCTTTGCATATGTAGGGTGGGTGGGTGGCCACTATCCCACCCTCTAATTTGTACAACATAAACGAGGGTTATGATAAAAGTTTATAAAATTATTTCCAATCAATTACATTTAATAATACTAAAATCCTCTTTCACAAATTTCTTTGAAGCCTTCACTAATAACGAAGAATTGTAGGATGGGTTCGTAGCTACTTACACATACTATAATTTTTTTTAATATTACTCAAAATTCTCAAATTAGTTTTGTATTATCTGTAAACTTAAACGTTATCAATTGATAATTTATCTGTAATAATGATTTAGATTTATATAAATAACCCTGTATACACGTTAAATAAATATAGTGACATTTTTAATTCATTATAAGCATAGATTACTACGTATTAATAGTCGCAATTGTTATTTTAATTAATAAAGAAATTATGTTTAATTCCATCAAATTAATAATTAATTAAATTTCCAATCAAAATTAGGTAATAATAAATAAACAATATGAATTATATCGGCCGTCACAAACAAGTTTTTAGCGTATTTTATAAAATTGTAAATTAATTATAATCACCAAAGTAAATTGTAAATTATGGAAACTAATAAATAAATGCACGTACAGGGGATTTACAGAGCGCACCAATTTTAATCGGATTACGTGGCTGCAACATAATCGGACAAAAACGGTATTTATTTTGTCAATTACACAAACTGAACAACGGACACCGTTGTCAATAATTACGCGTCGAAATTGGATTAATTCGCGGAAACAACTATCTGCGCACGATCCGGCCAATTCTTTGTTCGCCAAATTTGATCCCTAATCTTAATTATTTATCGGGATATTTTCGACGCGATGAACAGTACGGGTTTAATTGGGATTCGTTGTTCGCCGAAAGGGTACGTTTTTATTCCTCTGCTTTCCGCCCTTAATCCGGCCGGATTTACTGGGGCGTAATTTATGTCAAGGACAATTGTGAATACGTTTACATTTCTCTTTTTGAAAGACTGCCCATACCAAATATTAAGAGTTAGAACAAATTGAACAGTTGAAGAAATTATTATTTAAATAATTAATTCCCTAAATATAAACTTTCTGTACTTATAAGTGTAAAAAAAAACTTTTAAAATCATAGAAACACAAGTTCTCAACATATTTAAGGTACTTAAACTTTTACGAACGAAATATCCCCATCATCATCATCACCATCGTCTCGACACACACTCGAAATACCCTTCGCTAACAAGAAGTTAACATTTTGATCGTGACGCATAAACGTGTACACGGACTAATTGCAAGGGGTGAATGAAATAATAAAGGAGGTAATAAAATCCGTGTTTCTTTTCCGTACATATATACACACGTTTTTTTTATTTAATTTATAACCGGCCGTTTGTGAATACTAAAAACGCTTTATCTCGTTCCACCCCTTATTACGTGGAATTAGTTTGCCGGCACGCGTGATATGTCTCGATACGGTATCGGGGTGGAAATCGGGAATTTTTACACGAATAAATCTCCGCCCCTATCGCTCACGGGGCCGAAAATAAAAGAAACACGACGAGAAAAAAGAAACATTCATTTACATAAATTAAATTTTTTTAAGCGTGTTAATAAAAGAAATTGTATATGTAGTAAGTGTAAAAATATTTTAACCAATTAAAGAATTGATTTAAATTTCAACGCTCACTACAGTACCTAAATGGTCTGGTTGATAGAGCGTTAGAGTAGCAAATATAAATACTATAACTTAAAAACTATCCACACACCCTTAATATTTTAACATAAGCAAGGGCTTTTCATTAAACTTTAAACGAGTGCTTAAAACAGAAGAAAGAAAAAGAAATACAACTAAAAATAATAATAAACAAAATCATCAAATTAAACTTTTATTGAAGCATAAAATACAATTAAATTAGTGTAAATCTAGAAAATTTTAAGTCGACAGTATCCTTAGGAAACCCAATGAAAGAGAACATATTTTTTAAAAGATTTTTTTATTCAAGCCATAATTAAATAGTAAAACAATTGCTACAAACACGAGTTCTTCAATAACTATTGACAAGTTTTTGTTTGAACTGTAAAAAAATACAAAAACAATTGCCACAAATACAATTTCTTCAATATATATTGAAAAATACATTCAACTTGTTATTGTATTTTAAATATTAATTTAAGTCTTTAATGCTAATTTTACTCTGTAATTGGCCTTTTTGGCGGTTGGGTAAAATAAAATAAAATAAAAATAAAATAAAATAAAACTTTAAGATTCTTTTAAAAATTATAGAAAATAAATCTTCAAATTCTTATAAAATTCAATGAAAAAGAGAGGATAATTTCAATTTGAATTTTTTTGTTCAAGCTATAAAAAAATAGAAAAACAATTGCTACAAACACGATTTCTTCAATATGACTTAAAAAATAGATTCGTCTTTAAGACTCTTTAAAAAATTATAGAAAATCCGTTTCTAAATTCGTAGAAAATCTAATTAAAAAGAAATGACAATTTCAGTTCGAATTTTTTATATTTGAGCTGTAAAGAAATAACAAAACAATTGCCACAAACACGATTTTTTCAATATGTATTAAAAAACACATTTATCCTTAAGGCTCTTTCAAAAAATACGGAAAATCCATCTCTAAATTCTTAGAAAATCCAATGAAAAAGGGACGAAAATTTTAATTCGATTTTGTTTGTTCGAACTATAAAAAAACAATTGCAACAAATACGATTTCTTCATAATACATTTAAAAATACATCAATCTTTGAGACTCTTTATAAAATTACAAAAATTCTAAATTCTAAATCTTTAGAAAATCGAATGAAAAAAAGAAGATAATTTTAATTCAATTTTTCTTCTCGAACTGTAAAAAATAGAAAAACAATTGACACAAATATGATTTTTACAATATATATTTAAAATACATGTGTCTTTAAGATTCTTTGAAAAATTATAGAAAATCCAGCTTGAAATTCTTAGAAAATCAAAAGAAAAAGGGAAGGTAATTTTTATTCGATTTCTTTTAGTTCGAGCTGTAAATAAATAAAAAAAACAATTGCCAAAAACAAGATTTCTTCAATATCTATTTCAAAATACATTCGTCTTTAAGAGTCTTTAGAAAATTATAGAACTTTTACCTTCAAATTCTTGGAAAATCTAGTGGAAAAAAGAAGATAATCTCAATTCGATTATTTTTTGTTTGAGCTATAAATAAATAGTAAAACAGTTGCTACAAACACGGTTTCTTCAATATGACTTAAAAATAGATTCGTCTTTAAGACTCGTTAAAAAATTATAGAAATTTCTTCTTTAAATTCTTAGAAAATCCGACGAAAAAGAGAAAATAATTTTAATTCGATTTTTTTTGTTCGAGCTGTAAAGAAATAGAAAAAAAATTGCTACAACCACGATTTTTTCAATGTCCATTTATAAATACATTCGTCTTTAGGACTCTTTAAAAAATTATAGAAAATCCGTTTCTAAATTCGTAGAAAATCTAATTAAAAAGAAATGACAATTTCAGTTCCAATTTTTTATATTTGGGCTGTAAAGAAATAGAAAAACAATTGCGACAAACACGATTTTTTCAATATGTATTAAAAACACATTTATCCTTAAGGCTCTTTCAAAAAATACGAAAAATCCATCTCTAAATTCTTAGAAAATCCAATGAAAAAGGGACGAAAATTTTAATTCGATTTTGTTTGTTCGAACTATAAAAAAAAAAATAGAAAAACAATTGCCACAAATACGATTTTTTCTTAATGCATTTAAAAATACATTAATGATTGAGATTCTTTAAAAAACTATAGAAAATCCATCTTTAAATTATTAGAAAATCTATTGAAAAAGAGAAGATAATTTCAATTAGAATTTTCGAGCTGTAAAGAAGTAGTAAAACAATTGCCACAAACACGATGCCTTCAATATGTAATAAAAAATATATTCCTCTTTAAGACTCTTTAAGAAATTATAGAAAAAAATCTCTAAATCCTTAGAAAATCCAATGAAAAAGTGAAGATAATTTTAATTCGATTATATTTTCTTCGAGGTGTAAATAACATAGAAAAACAATTGCAACAAACACAATTTCTTCAATATGTATCTATTCTAAAATATATCAATCTTTAAGACTCTTTAAAAGAATTATAGAAAATTCTCTTTGAAATTCTTAGAAAATTCACAGAGAAAGTAAAAATAATTTCATTTCGATTTCTTTTATTCGAGCTGTAAAGAAATAGAAAAACAATTGCCACAAACACGATTTTTTCAATATATATTAAAGAATACATTCATCTTTAAGACTCTTTAAAAAATTATATAAACTACTTTTCTAAATTCTTAGAAAATCTAATAAAAAAGGGAAGATAATTTCAACTCGATTTTTTTGGTTAAAGCTATAAATAAATAGAAAAACAATTGCCACAAACACGATTTCTTTAATATGACCTAAAAAAATGATTCATCTTTAAGTCATTTTTCAAAATTATAGAAAATCCATGTCTAAATTCTTGGAAAATTCAATGAAAAAAAGATAATAATTTCAATTAGAATTTATTTATTCGAGCTGTAAAGAAATAGAAAAATCATTACCCTAAACACGAATTCTTCAATATCTGTTGAAAAATATATTCAACTTTAAGAGTCTTAAAAAACTATAGAAAATTCATTTATAAATTCTTAGAAAATCAAATGAAAAAGAAAAGATAATTTTTGAATTTTTTCATTCGAGCTGTAAACAATTGCAACAAACACGATTTTTCCAATATGTATTAAAAAATACATTAAGCTTTTAGACTCTTTGGAAAATTATAGAAAATCCACCTCTAAGTTCTTAGAAAATCTAATTCAAAAAAGAAGATAATTTCAATTAGAATTTTTTTGTTCAAGCTATAAAAAAATAGAAAAACAATTGCCACAAATACGATTTTCGCAATATCTATTTAGAAATACATTCGTCTTTAAGTCTCTTTGAAAAATCATTAAAACTCCTTTTTTAAATTTTTAGAAAATTCAAAGAAAAAGAGAAGATAATTTTAATGCGATTTTTTTATTCGAGCTTTAATGAGATAGAAAAACAATTGCCACACACACGATTTTTTCAATATGTATAAAAAATACATTCATCATTGAGTCTCTTTATAAAATTACAAAAATTTCAAGTCTAAATCTTTAGAAAATCCAATAGAAAAAATTAGATAATTTTAATTCGATTTTTCTTCTCGAACTATAAAAAAAAATAGAAAAACAATTACCTCAAACACAATTTCTTCAACATCTATTGAAAAATACATTCATCTTAAAGATTCTTTAAAAAATTATAAAAAACCGATCTCTAAATTCTTAGAAAATCCAATGAAAAAGAGGAGATAATTTTGATTCAATTTTTTTGTTCGAGCTGTAAATAAATAGAAAAACAATTGCCACGAACACGATTTTTTCAAAATCTATTTAAAAGTACACTTGTCTTTAAGACTCTTTAAAAAATTATAGAAAATTCATCTCTTAATTCTTAGAAAATCCAATGAAAGAGTGAAGTAAATTTCAATTTGATTTTTTTTGTTCGAACTGTAAAAAAATAGAAAAACACTTACGACAAACATAATATATAATATATATTTAAAAAATACGTTTATATTTTAGATTTTTCTAAAAATTACAGAAAATCCTTTTTTACATTCTTACAAAATTCATTGAAAAAGAGAAGATAATATCAATTCGATTTTTATGGTTCGAACTGTAAAAAAAAAATGGAAAAACAATTGCCACAAACACAATTTTCTCAATATGTATACAAAATACACATATCTTTAAGACTGCTTAAAGAATTATAGAAAATCCAACTCTAAATCCTTAGAAAATACAACGAAAAAGAGAAGATTATTTTCGTTTGGATTTTTTTGTTCGAGCTGTAAATAAATCGAAAAAAAATTGCCACAAACACAATTTCTTCAAAATCAATTTAAAAATACATTAGTCTTTAAGAGTCTGCAAAATTATAGAAAATGTATCTTTA
This sequence comes from Ontholestes murinus, assembly GCA_963969525.1. Classification (NCBI taxonomy): domain Eukaryota; kingdom Metazoa; phylum Arthropoda; class Insecta; order Coleoptera; family Staphylinidae; genus Ontholestes; species Ontholestes murinus. The sequence goes on along the minus strand of OZ018397.1, from coordinate 7,930,942 downwards.
AATCCTAAGAAAACCTAATGAAAAAGAGAAGATAATTTTAATTCGATTTTTTTTATTCGAGCTTTAAAGAGATAAAAAAAACAATTGCCACAAACACTATTTATTCAATATGTATAAAAAATACATTCATCATTGAGATTTTTTATAAAATTACAAAAAATTTTAATTCTAAATCTTTAGAAAATCGAATGAAAAAGAGAAGATAATTTTAATTCGATTTTTCTTCTCGAACTGTAAAAAAATAGCAAAACAATTGATACAAATACGATTTCTACAATAACTATTTAAAAATATATTTGTCTTTAAGATTCTTTAAAAAAATTATAAAAACCCCATCTCTAAATCCTTAAAAAAATTCAATGAAAAAGAGAAGATAATTTCAATTGGAATTTTTTTATTCAAGCTGTAAACAATTAGAAAAACCATTGCCACAAACACGATTTCTTCAATATGTAATAAAAAATACACTCACCTTTAAGACTTTTTAAAAAATTATAGAAAATCCTTCTTTAAAATTCTTAGAAAATTCAATGAAAAACAGAAGATAATTTTAATTAGATTTTTTTATTCGAGCTGTAAATAAATAAAAAAACAATTGCCACAAACACGATTTCTCCAAAATATATTTAAATATACATTTGTCCTTAAGACTCTTTGCAAAATTATAGAAAATCTATCTTTAAATCCAGAGAAAACACAATGAAAAATAGAAGACAATTTTAATTAGATTTTCTTTTTGTTGGAGCTATAAATAAATAGAAAAATAATTGCAAAAAACACGATTTCTTCAATATATATTAACATATGCATTTATCTTTAAGACACTTTAAAAAATTAGAGAAAATATTTCTTTAAATTCTTAGAAAATTTAATGAAAATGAGAAGTTAATTTCAATTCGATTTTTATGGTTTGAACTGTAAAAAAATGGAAAAACAATTGCCACGAACACTCCCTGAAAAATTATAGAAAATCCAACTCTGAATCCTTAGAAAATACAACGAAAAAGAGAAGATTATTTTAGTTTTGATTTTTTTTGTTCGAGCTGTAAATAAATCGAAAAACAATTGCCAAAAACACAATTTCTTCAAAATCTATTTAAAAATACATTCGTCTTTAAGACTCTTTGCAAAATTATAGAAAATCTATCTTTAAATCCTTAGAAAACCTAATGAAAAAGAGAAGACAATTTTAATTCGATTTTTTTTTGTTCGAGCTGTAAATAAATAGAAAAGCAATTGCCACCAACACGATTTTTTCAATTTATATTGTAAAATAGATTCATCTTTAAGATTTAAAAAAAGTTCTAGAAAAATTATCTTCAAATTCTTGGAAAATCCAATTAAAAGGAGAAGTTAATTTCAATTCTATTTTTTTTGTTTGAGCTTTAAACAAATAGAAAAACAGTTGCTACAAACACAATTTTTTCAATATATATTTAAAAATTCATTGATCTTTAAGACTCTTAGAAAAAATATAGAAAATCCATCTCTAAATTCCTAGAAAATCCAATGAAAGAGTGAAGTAAATTTCAATTTGATTTTTTTTTGTTCGAACTGTAAAAAAATAGAAAAACACTTACGACAAACATGATTTCTTTAATATATATTAAAAAATACAGTTATCTTTAAGATTTTTCCAAAAATTATAGAAAATCTTTTTTTTTAATTATTACAAAATTCATTGAAAAAGAGAAGATAATTTCAATTCGATTTTTATGGTTCGATCTGTAAAAAAAATGGAAAAACAATTGCCACAAACACGATTTTCTCAATATGTATAGAAAATACATTCCTCTTTAAGACTCCTTAAAAAATTATAGAAAATCCAACTCTAAATCCTTAGAAAATACAACGAAAAAGAGAAGATTATTATAGTTTGGATTTTTTGGTTCGAGCTGTAAATAAATAGAAAAACAATTGCCACAAACATAATTTCTTCAAAATCAATTTAAAAATACATTAGTCTTTAAGAGTCTTTGCAAAATTATAGAAAATGTATCTTTAAATCCTAAGAAAACTTAATGAAAAAGAGAAGATAATTTTAATTCGATTTTTTTTATTCGAGCGGTAAAGAGATAGAAAAACAATTGCCACAAATACGATTTTTTCAATATGTTTAACAAAATACATTCATCATTGAGTCTTTTTATAAAATTACAAAAGTTTTAAGTCTAAATCTTTAGAAAATCTAATGAAAAGAAGAAGATAAATTTAATTTGATTTTTTCTTCTCGAACTGTAAAAAATTGAAAAACAATTACCACAAACACAATTTCTTCAACATCTATTGAAAAATACATTCATCTTAAATATTCTTTAAAAAATTATAGAAAATCCATCTCTAAATCCTTAAAAAAATCCAATGAAAAAGAGAAGATAATTTCAATTGGAATTTTTTTATTCGAGCTGTAAACAATTAGAAAAACAATTGCCACAAAGACGATTTCTTTAATATGTATTAAAAAATACATTCACCTTTAAGAATTTTTTAAAATTTATAGAAAATCCTTCTTTAAATTCTTAGAAAATCCATTGAAAAAAAGAAGATAATTTCAATTCAATTTCGAGTTGTAAATAAACAGAAAAACAATTGCCACAAACACGATTATTCAGACTTTTTCAATATGTATTAAAAAATATATTATCCTTTGAGACTCTTTAAAAAATTATAGAATATCCATCTTTAAATTTATACAAAATCCAATGAAAAAGTGAAGATAATTTTAATGCGATTTTCTTTGTTCAAGCTGTAAAAAAATAGGAAAACAATTGCCACAAATACGATTTCTTCAATATCAATTGAAAAATACATTCAGCATTAAGATTTTCTTTAAACATATAGAAAATACATCTTCAAATTCTTGGAAAATCCAATAAAAAAGAGAAGATAATTTCAATCAATTTTTTTGTGCTAGCTGTAAAAAAATGAAAATAATAATTGCCCCAAATACGATTTCTTCACCAATGGATTCCTATAATTAAATTTATTTAAATCAAGTAAAAATATAAAATTCGAACTTCAATCGTTTTTCAGTTTAGCCAGGATAACTTCCAAAATCATTATTACATTATGGAAATTCTTGCACCAATGGATTCCCACAATCAAATTTATTGTAATCAAGTAAAAAGCTAAATAATTAGAAAAAATACGAAAATATTTCGTAAAATCTACAATAAATGAGTCTTATTAAGACTACAAAAACATTAGTTAATTTTCTACAACGTAAAGGACTTATATATTTTATTATTAAAAAGCTAAAATTCGAACATTAACTGTTTTAAAATTGCTTTCAGAAATTTTCAATTGTTTTTGGTAAAAATTGAAAAAAATTAAGTTGTCCTTTTTTGGTTTATTTAACCGAGCGTACTCTTGACCTACCCCAACAAACAATACGTTAACCTAGCGCCAATTTTCCCGCTTAAACTTCAGCGTACTCTTGACCTACCTCAACGTATAATTTGTGCGGGCGGGTCAGGAGTACGAGAGAGGTTATAGCATTGTTTATTGAGGTAGGTCAAGAGTACGATAGAATAAGTAATATTCAAATTTATGAAAGGTTAAATTCATATTGTGTTTATTGTAGTTTAACGTAACGATTATTACAATATCTAAAAAATTAACGGTAAAACTGTTGCTATTGACAAAGCGGTAAAACAATTGTATGTCTCCATAGTAAACAAATTCAAATTGCTTGAATTTGAAGAATTAAAACTGTTGAAAATTTCTTAAAAATAAAGATTTACTTAAAAATAGTAATTGTTGGGCTGAAAGACCACCGGTCGATAGCCATGGAGCAGAAGTACAAGAACATATCAGAATTTATTTTATTTTATCCATTACATGTATTAGATTTTATTTTTCTGTGAATAAAGATGTTTTAGTAGTAGTAATTGTTTACAATACAAATTTTTCCGAAAACAAAAACCATTGTACTTTTTAAAGATCTTTTAAGAACTTTCGAAACACATGTTTTTATTAAAATTTTCCAAAATATCACTTAATATTTCCTTATAAAAAGTAGATATGTTTTTTAAGACAACAAAAAATAATTCCAGATAGGGAAAGTAATAATTTTATATAATAAATTCTGATTGTATAAGTCGCCGTTTAAAACCAATTACAGATCGACCCACTTTAAAGATTAATTAATGACTTTTTCCCCTCCTCCTCATCTCTATCTTTATCTTTCTCTCTCGTTTTAGGCCGATAACAAAATTTACAGCGTGTCCTCGTAAGCGATCCTGTTTTCATTGCGAAAGTTTTTAGATTGAATTTGTTGCACGATAAATTCCCGTCCGTCCATGAGCGACCCTGCAGAGGACGGGGATGAGGATGAGGGAAAAAAAGGTCAAGGGATTGGGAGGGCAGGGGGTGGGGTGTAGGACGGGCCCGGAGAGGGGGTGAGGTGTACGTCTTAATTATTAGTTAGTCCAAGTTTGTCTTCGAAAACTTTGATGGCATCATCCGTCTTGTCTTTTCTAATTTCAATTAAGCAGAAACACAAATGGATAAATTATGTTTCCGAGCCGAAGAACTTCCCGTGGATTTTGTAATTTGTTTCCGCGCCTAATTTGTTTACTGCATGCGAAATTACGCTTACGGAGTATTGATTCTCAATTTGTGCAGCATAACTGTTGTTTCTACTTTTCCTCTACAAAATTAAATTCTGTAAAGAAAATTTGTAGAAATAAATATTTTAATGTTTCCGTATGTAATACTAATAATTTTTAGTGATAATTAATGAATTAATAGTTTTTGAAAAACGTATTTGCTAAGGATATTTTTTCATTTTTCAATTCAATTAAATTTAATTTGAATTTTTTAAATATTCAATTGTGTTTTCTTTGAGAATTATCCAGTGAATAAAACACCTCGCGTTTTAACGATATTTTCCAGGAGATAAAAGAAATGGGGGATTCAGAATTTTTATTTTTATTATATTAACCGTGCAATAAATGCGATAAAAATTTTCTTTGGAACATTAAATCCCCTTTCCTTCGGGAAGATTATATAAATATAAAGCAATCTCGCCGAATCTGGATCGGGCCCATAAGTCAGGGGGTCGCGTCGCAGAAAGGCAGGGCGAGGCCATAAGGGCGCGCGTCCTCTTCATATAAATTTATCCGGCGCAAGATAAGAATTTTCTGATTAGAATAATTCTTATCTCCATATTTTTATACATACGTATATATATGTATATACAATATATATATTCTGCAGGGATGCGGATGTGTAAGCGCGTTAAGGAATATTTCAGGAGTGGCCCTTTGTTCGCTCTCTTTCGCTGTATTTTTTTCATAAGGAAAAAAAAAAGTACACCCCGGTATAAATATACATGTGCTCGAGGACCGTCCATAAAATATTTAAAAAGGGACTTTTCGCCTGGAAAAGATGCCGTTGTAATCGTGAAATTTTTAAAACGGCAGACTCGCAAATGACCCAACAGGGACGACACGTTTATAAATATATACGACCATTCTTTGGTCTTCGCAGGGGCCGGTTAATTATTATCATCGTTTTACATTCGGATCATTTAAAATTACAGCTTTATTATCCCAACAAAAAAAAAAGAGAAAGATAGAAAGGTGGATCGTAATTAACATTTACATAATTAATGCGTTTAAATTGTAATTGGTATTGTTTAGATGGTATATTATATTTTAGGACGTTTGACTTCATACAGTTTGTAAGGAAGGATGTGTGTTGAAAATGAGCGAAATTAAAACAGTTTAAAAACAATTGTCTAGGCGAATTAATTGCGTTAAACGTGAGCAAGATTTAATTGGCGCAGTGGGTAGGATGTTCCTTAGAATATATAGCCTGAGCGTTAAAAATTAACAAAACTTAATTGCGCAGATTTTAATGCAAGAATGGGGAAATGATAAGGGTAAGCTAATAGTGAGATCGTCTCAGGATAAATTAATAAATAAGGAGGGTAGGAGGATGGGGGATTGGTTAATAGAAGAGGGATGGAAAATGTTAAACGGGTGCACTGAAGGTGATTATAAAGGGAAGAAGACGTATATTGAACAACAAGGATCGTCAGTCGTTGATCACGTCATAATAAAGGGGATACACAGGGGAGAAGTTAGAAGAATGGAAGTAGAAGAAGTCTTGGGGTCAGACCACTTGCCAATAATGGTGAAGATACAGGTAGGAAAAATTAGGGAACATAAACAAGAATAGCAGTGTTGAAAGCTGGATGATAGTGCAAATATTATCAAAAATATGAAAAAACAATTAGGGAAGATTAACTGGAATTAAGTTAAAACAATGGAAGAGATGAAAGTAACCATTGCGAGATGCGGTAGAAAAGTGGAAACTGTTGGGACGCAAAAAATGAGGTAAGGAAGACTTTGAGGGAATGGCGTTGGGTAGAAGAGAAGAGAGAGAGAGAAGTTGCAGGCCTTGGAACAAACGACAAATGAATTGAAATTATGTAGAAATGAAAAGGAGATACGGAGAATTTTAAAAAGGGCAACAGATAGGAGTGTCTCTGCAAGAATAGACAAAAAAATGCAGTGTAATGAGTGGAGAGCCAAGTGGGTTAGGGGAACAAGGGTTGATGGGAGAAATTGAAGAGTTTACCGAGGAGGAAATATAAAAAAGCATTTGATGAGTTAAAGACTGGGAGAGCTGCTGGCAGAAATGTGGAAACTGATAGGAAAGGAGGAAATGCAGAAGTTCAGTGGGTTGCTGAATAAAATGTGGAGATGAGTAGCAGACATCCCAAAAGAGTGGCGGGTGGGACTTATGTGTCCGGTACACCAAGGTGGAGATACACAACATGTACAAAATTATAGGGGGATATCAATTATGTGTACCGGGTACAAATAATAGGATGGAGAAGGAGGTAGAGATCAAGGGAATTCTGCCGGAGACGCAAAAGGGTTTTAGACAAGGGAGGGGAACAAGGGATCAAATCTTTACACTGGCTAGGATTATGGAAAGAGTGTTAGAAGAAAAGGGCAGTATGTACGCTGTTTTTCTGGATTTGAAAGCAGCGTATGAAACTGTACCGAGGCAAAGATTGGTGGAGTGTTTAGGAAGGAGAGGAGTGAATGCAGGAATGGTGGATTGGTGTAGAAGGGTGTATGAGGAAACGTGGGTGAGTGCAAAAGTGGGAGCGAATGTGTCTGAAAGGTTTAGAATTTGGATGGGCTGAACGTTGAGTCCTTTGCTGTTTAACATTTATACTAGTGAATTGGAAGACGTTCTGAGGAAATGACAAGCGGGCGGAGAAGTGATTGGAAACGGTGAGCAGGTCAAATGCATACAGGGGAAAGCCAGAAAAACTTGAGACATTAAAGAAAAAGTGGGAAAAATGGTTCTCAGGCAATTTTCAATTGGCGAGCAAGCTGTGGTATGCGTGTGTGAAGCCTATTTTGTTGTATCTGGTAGAAATTTGGGGAATAAAAAGTATGAATGCATTGAAAGAGAGCAGTCGCTGTTCCTGAAGCATATTTTGGGGGTTGAAAGATCAACGCCTGGGTACATTCTGCTTCAGGAATGGCTGAGAGAGGATGGAGCTGGTGTAAAGGGTTTGGTTTATCTAGAAAATGGCCTAGGCGAATGATGAATTACTTTTAATTGCGATTCTAAACAGATTGCAAACATTTAGACCAAGGTCTTGTGCACTCACCGATAGACACACAGACAAACACCCCTGCAGACACAATTTTTTTTTCCAGGAAATAATGGTATGGCCTCAGGGGACGTTTAATTCTGGTAAAAGAGAATTTCAAAAAAATTTCACGAAATCGATTCTTTCCCTATATATTCTATATAGGGAAAGTAATAAGATGAAGAATTCACCAACAATTAGTAATTAAAGTTATTATGTATGTATAGTATTAGTGGATGGCCTCTAACCCACCCTCCAATCAGTAAAACATAAGCGAAAGTTTTAATTAAAAGTTGTGAAACGTAAATAAACAAAACATTATTGCAAATTTTAATAGATGTATTCAAAAAGACCTTTCAAATAATTTTTGTTAATGTTTTACTGGTTAGAGGGTGGGATAGAGGCCACCCACCCACCCTACATATACATATAAACTATAAGTCCTTATCGTCTCGGTGTATCCAATGAAACTAATTACAAAACTTTTGAATGTAAAAAAAAATAAAAAGGTAAAATTTTTGAGAGAGTAAATTAGTAAATATTTCATGCATAATGGGTGGGTAGATGTTAAATTTAAATTAGATAAGATTAATAATAGAAAGTCATTTATATTTAAAGCTGAATTTTGATTTTGTTTTGTATTTTATTATATAAAAGGTTTGATTGTTTTTAGCAGCAAAATCAGCAACGATTAGTAATTACAGTTATTATGTATATGTAGGGTGGGTGGGTGGCCACTATCCACCCTTAAGTCAGTAAAACATTAGCGAGGGTTTTAGTTAAAAGTTGTAAAATATAAACAAACACAAAACAATTGCATTTTTAGTGTTATATTCATACAATTAATTCAAATAATTTTTGATGATGTTTTACTGATGGGAGGGTGGGATAGGAAAACTAATTAAATTAAGGAATTAAAAAGGTAAAATTTTTGAGTGAATAAATGAATTAAAATTTCATACATGATGGGTGGGCAGACTTTAAATCTAAATTAGATAAAATTAACTATAGAAAGTTATTTACATTTTAACGTAAATTTTGATTTTGTTTCACTTTTTATTACATAAAGGATTTTACTGCTTTTAGCAACAAAATCAACAAAGATTAGCAATTAAAGTTTTTTATATGTAGGATGGGTGGGTGGCCTCTATCCACCCTCTAATCAATAAAACATAAACGAGGGTTTTAGTTAAAAGTTGTAAAACGTACATCATCATACAATTATTACAAAATTTAATAAATTAATTCAAGAAAAAAATTCAAATAATCTTTGATGATATTTTACTGATTAAAGGATGGGATAGAGGCCACCCACCCACCCTACATATACATATAAAATATATTTCATTATCGTCTCGAGGTTACCAATAAAATTAATTACAAAATTTTTGAGTAAAACAGAGATTAAAGAAGTAAATTTTTTGAATAAATTACTAAAATTTCCATACATGATGGGTGGGCAGACATGGCCACTATCCATCCTCCAGTCAGTCAAATACAAACGAGGGTTTTAGTTTAAAGTTGTAAAATATAAATAAACATAACATTATTTCAAAATTTAATATATTTATTCAAACAAACCTTTGAAATAATTCTTGATGATGTTTTACTGGTTGGAGGGTTGGATAGAGGCCACCCACCCACCCTACATATACATATGAACTATAATTCCTTATTGTGTCGTTGTATCCAATGAAATTAATTACAATTTCTTTTTGAGAAAACAGGTAAAGTTTTTGAGTAAGTAAATTAGTAAAAATTTCATGTATGATGGGTGGGCAGATTTTAAATTTAAATTAGATATAATTAATAATAGAAAGTCATTTATATTTAAAGCTGAATTTTGATTTTGTTTTGTATTTCATTATATAAAAGGTTTTATTGTTTTTAGCAGCAAAATCAGCAACGCTTAGCAATTGAAGTTATCATGTATATGTAGGGTGGGTGGGTGGCCACTATTTACCCTCCAATCAGTAAAACATAAACGAGGGTTTTAGTTAAAAGTTGTGAAACATAAACAAACACAAAATAATTGCATTTTTAATTTTGTAATTATAGAATTAATTCAAATAATTTTTGATGATGTTTTACTGATTGGAGGGTGGGATAGAGGCCACCCACCCACCCTACATATACATATAAACTATAATTCCTTATCGTCTCGGTGTATCTAATGAAATGAATTACAAAACTTTTTGAATAAATAGGAAATTAAAAAGGTAAAATTTTTGAGTGAGTAAATTAATTAAAAATGTATGTTTGATGGGTGGATAGACTTTAAATCTAAATTAGATCAGATTAACTATAGAAAGTTATTTATATTTAAACCTAAATTTTGATTTTGTTTTATTTTTTATTACATAAAAAGTTTTATTGTTTTCAGCAACAAAGCCAGCAACGATTAGCAATTATAGTTATTGTGCATATGTAGGGTGGGTGGGTGGCCACTATTTATCCTTCACCTAGTAGAACATAAGCGAGGGTTTTAATTAAAAGTCGTAAAACCTAAATAATCATAATATTATAACAAAATTTATTAGATATATTCAAACAAATTTTTCAACAAATTTTTGATGATGTTTTACTGATTGGAGGGTGGGATAGAGGCCACCCACCCACCCTACATATACATATAAACTGTAATTCGTTATTGTCTCGAGGTTAACCAATAAAATTAATAACAAAACTTTTTGAGTAAAACAGAAATTAAGAAGTAACATTTTTGAGTGAGTAAATTAATAAAATTTTGGTACATGATGGGTGGGCAGACTTTAAATCTAAATTAGATAAGATTATCTTTAGAAAGTTATTTATATATAAAGCTTAATTTTGATTTTGTTTAATTTTTTATTACATACAGTGTTTTATTATTTTTAACAGCAAAATCATCAGCGATTAGCAATTAAGGTTGTCATGTATATGTAGGGTGGGTGGGTGGCCTCTATCCACCCTCCAACCAGTAAAACTTAAGCAAGGGTTTTAGTTAAAATTTGTAAAATGTAAACAAACACAAAATAATTGCATTTTTTAATTGAAGTATTCATACAAAATAATTTTTGATGATGTTTTACTGACTAGAGGGTGAAATAGAGGCCACCCACCCACCCTACATATAATTATCTCATTAAGTAGCACATAACGGGTATACACAGTCATTTATAGCAACTGATTGTATACTTCACCAAAAAACCAATTATAAATCTCTTAAATTTGAACTACACAAAACTTTGGGTGAAAATAACATAAAAATTACAGTTCTCAAGAAAACTTCTCTTAAACGTGTTACGTTCAGAGCAAACGATTTTTATACTATCACAATCTGGAGAATGGTCAGTGTCGTTATAGTGTACACTCAGATCATAAGGTCAAGGTCATGTGAAGGTTAAGATCTTAAAATAGTCGATTCTAGAATCTTCTTAAGACCCTTAACTCTCAAGGTTAGGTTATATAGATTACATAGGTTAAACAGGATCCTAGTGAGGTGTGTTAGCCTTTAGTGAACAACAATTTAACAGATCTATTGTTCTACCCTTCTTAAACGTGTTATGTTCAGAGCAAACTATCTGTATGCTATCATAATCTGGACAATGGTCAGTGTCGTTTTGTGTACACTCAGATTATAAGATCAAGGTCATGTGAAGGGTAAGATCTTGAAATAGTCGATTCTAAAATCTCTTCAAGACCCTCAACTCTCAAGGTTAGGTTATTTAGGTTACATAGGTTAAATAGGATCCTAGTGAGGTTATGTTAGCCACCAGTGAACAGCAATTTAACAGATCTATTTTTCTACCCTTAACAACCCACTTCCCAAGCAGTCCTACGTCCTCCATGTATCTGGTAATTTTCTTGGGGTGAGATAATCGGTCCCTACCGAAGTGTGAACAATGCTTGTGGACAATTCCATTTTCCATAAATGGTTTTGAAGGGCACAATGTCCTGTCATGAGTCTCGTGAAAGTTCTTACCTTGTTACTTGTGAGTTCAAGCACCTTGTAGCTGTGAGTTTGATGAGTCGTTTTTATTGACGTAGGCCTGGTACATTATTCCACCACTTCTCTTTTCTCAAGGTTAGAATAAGTTCTAAAACTTGATAATTTCCCCTACATACGTCGACATTATTTTTCCCTTCACTTTTCTTTAGCATCATATTATGACATCTTCAAACTCTTTCACGAAATGTACAAATAATCCGTAGGTAAGAAAGAGGATTAAAAGCTTACGTAATTTTCTGCAAATTTTCATTGGTGGAATTTAATAATTCGCACTTTTTAAAGAAACGCCAAGAACCTTATAACGTCGTCGCCGAATTAATAACATTAAACCTTTATTACTTCGTTATTCAAATGATCCGAATGAAAAATCGCGCCCTCCCGGTTCTGTTGTGAAAGCCCCCTTTAACGAAGTGATAATTAAAGGAAGGTCGAGGCCCGTGGAGCGGCGACAATTAAGAACAAAATGATTTGTTTGTTAATTAAATTCTTTTTTCTTCCGGACGGGGGAGAGCGAAAAAAATCATTTAAAATAATAATACGTCGCTCTGCGGTTTATAGATTCCTCTTCGTCGTCTTCTTCTCTCCGAGTCGTCCCCTCGAGGACACGGCTTATCTCCGTCCTGGCACATACAGCTTAATTGGTTCGTTAAAAGAATCAGGGGTCTCCGGGGGACGCCGGCAGTCCCACCCTCTTTGTCTGCGTTAATCCGGTTAAAATATACATAATGGAAACTTAGCCCTAAACTAATTTTCTTAATCCGTCGCTCCGTTTCTTTTTTCTTACGGTCCCGAACCAATTTTAATTTTAAATTCGGACCGATAGCGAGCAGAGCCCATTTTTTTCCCTCCGCCCCTTCCACCCTCCCGGTAATTGCCAATTAATAAATCTCATCGGGGAGCTATTACCTCTCTGTTATTCGTAAATACGGAAATAATTGATCCTAATTTTAATCATTTGTACCTAGAATTCTTAGTAGTTATTATAGAGATATTTGCAGATGATAAGCTTAAATAAGAAGGAAACACGAAAGGCTTTATATTTTCTATTCCCAAAACGGATGTTGTCATCGCCTCTGGTCGTCGTTTTAATTGCGAGCGGACCATCTGTGCAAAGTGTGGCTAATTTAAGTGCGTCGCTCGCGCTGCCAGAAAGAAATTTTTCGAAATTAATAACTCACGCACGTTTTAGTTTTAATTGGCGGCCCGACTGTCACTATTTAATACTCATTAAATATGATGTCCGGGTGTGTGAAAGGAAGGCTAATTATAGGACGAGGACCGTTTTAGAAACGTACACTTTCCTCTTTCATCAACTCCTCTCTATGGAAAAGCAAATGTTAGTGTGGGTGTGCTTTTATCTTTATTAACGAACGTAATTTAAATAATATGAATTTTATCCAAAATAATTCGCTAGATTACATATTAAAAAAAGTTTATTGTGTGTCTTCAATGTTGGTGTGCTTAAAATCAATCCTATAAATCACAGCTTTTAATTCCTCATCATCAGATCAATAATTTTACTGAAGAAGGAAAACAGGATCACTTTGTTTTCATTCTTCAGTATACTCAAGATGTAACACAAAGTAGACGCCTCCACAATTAAACATTTAATAATTTTACTCACTAAAAACCAATATTCAAGCGATGTTACCGTACATCCAGCGACAACTCTATCCGCCAGCGCTCAGCACCTCGGTACAAACGGGTACTACTGTCCTACCATCCCTCGTAGATTATCTCAATTGAAATTTTCATGAAAACGCTTCAAATATTAAATTAAAGAAACGAAAATTGTAATAAATTTATTAAAAAAATCAACTACCTTAAAAATCCTCAAACCTATTTAGGTACAGCGTAGCTTAATACATCCATTAGGAGAATTGATTATTTCAACGGAAAAATAAAGAAGGAAGGAGAAAAAGGATAACATTCCTATAAGTTGATTGTAAGGCCATCGATAACATTTCCAGGACGTGGGTATCGGTTCGAGAGGGGTTGTGGGAAAGAAGGGGGCGCCAATCTCTGGCCGATTAGTTGCGGCCTGCGAGAACCCCATTATTGGTTCGGAACGATGACAGTGCAGTGCGAGGGGGGGCGGGGGTGGCGACCGCAGAGATCTATGTTGCCGGATGTCGGAAGGCGAACGGGAATTAGTCTTTAAGTGCTTTTACAAAGTTCAACTTCATTAAGTCGCGAACGAATCGCCCGGGTTTACTTTATGGATTCTAATTAAATAGTCATGATGTTAAGTTTTACTACTTACCGCCTCGAGTACTTCAACTCGTTTACACTTTTTGCGGTCGCACCGCAATCAAAATTATAATTAACGGCTTAATATTCGCATTATTTCACTGAATTATTAACCCTAGAAAATCGAGTAATTCTTTGATATTTATTTAATTTAGTGATTATTAATAGTAATAATATATTTTTTTAATCCCAAAAGAGTTGATGATTCTCATTTAAAAAAAAACTATATAGCTTTGAAAATTTTATTAACACCCTCCCAGTGTTTAATTAAGCCGTCCAGTAACGTATCCCGAACTACTAATTATCCACTAACCGTCCGAAATTTAAATTGGGTTTTTACGGCGGCTTTTAAATTCACGAATGTGTTTACATTTGCATGTTACGTTTTGTCCTCATACAATTTTTTCCACCCTACGTATGTACACACACACACACAGACAGTCTGTGTGTATATTTGAGTTGGCAAACTCGTTAACTCGTTGTTAATGAATTTTTAGTACTTAATTACCTTACCCTACTGAAAAATTAGGTTTATCATGTAAGAATTTTCGTTGCTCGTTTCTATTGAGTACGAGCATGTATAATTCATGCAGTATCGGTTGAACCCCTTTGACCTGAAAATGATTTTATTCATCGCATGCAGGTTGTTTTCGGTGCAGCCCTGGGAAAGCTCGCTCGGTAATAAAGGAAACATTAGAGTTTCTATTATAATGGGTTAGTACGGCGGAGCCCGGTTTCCGAAATACGTATATCAGGATGTTGGGGGGCGGCGCGCGCGGGGGTGTGAAACCGTTGCGGCCCGTTTATACGCTGCAGAATCTCGACCCCCTCATAACGTTACAAAATTCGAATTGTTTCCGGATGTTACATTTCGGATTAATAGACGATTCCAAGTCTCTTTTGTCATTGTAATGCCGACGCCGACGACGCTGACGACGATGGCGTCCCCAAGTTTGCCGCCGCTAATTGTGTTATTTTGCATATTATATTCATCACACTTATATAATATTGCGTAACGAGCGGCTCCTTTGATTACGACGAGGAAAACAGAATTACTAGTGCTTGAGTAATTGTAATTTTCTAAATATGTAAATTATTTCTGTTTAATAATTGTTTAGACAATTATTATTTGCAAAAAATAAATAACTTTCTCAGAATGTACTAATATTAGTGATATATACAAAATAAGTATCGAAAGAAAAAACAAGTCTTATTAATTATGACTATTACATATATTTTAGAATAAAATTGGAATAAAAACACTAACAGAAAACTACAATCTAAATCTACAATTTAAGAAATATTTTCGTGTTTTTTTTTTCTAATTATTAGTTAATTTTCTACAAGGTAAAGGACTTTAATACATTTTTATTACTAACAGAAAATGTTAAAAATGGATGATGTATATGAAGATAAAGACGGGGAGATAAAAGACGATTATCCGATTGAAGTAAAAAATTTAAAACTGAGACTCTAAAACTATGTAAATTATTAATCAATTGGTAAATTGTGACAAAAATTAGATTTATTGTCTCCCTCTCTTTATTTAAGCACTACCTACTATTATCAACCTATTAACATCTTCTAGAGTTATTCTGAAGCTCAAAAGTAATACAACACCCCTTATATGTGGTTTAATCCAGCAGCAAATACGAACGTTTTATTCACCTTGGAAAGAAACAAAGCGATAACGTTTTTACTGTTTTTAGCTCAATGTTTTGTGTACGATTTTTAGACTTATCCGAAAAATAAACAAATTTAATGATGTTAAAAACCAGTCACCTATTCTACTCTGATCCTTTCTGAGACCTTCAGTATATTCAACCCCGTTGATTTCATCAATTAAGTGATTTTCAAAAAAGTCGTATTATTAGTATAAAAGAGGTGGACTTTAGTCTGAGGGAAATAGCCCGAATACATAAAGGGTTTAATAATTTTTAGCAGAAACGATTAGCAATTAAAATTATCATGTATATGTAGGGTGGGTGGGAGTCCTCTACCCCACCCTCCAAACAGCAAAACATCATCGAGAGTTTTAGTTATAAGATGTAAAGTATAAACACACACAAAATAATTTTTAATTAATGTATTCATACAAATAATTTTTGGTAATGGAGGGTGGGATACAGGGCACCCACCCACCCTATATACACATATTTAATACTTTAATTACAGATCACCTTGCTGTATTGTAGTTTCAAACAAAAAAGACGACGTTTAAACATAAAATCGTCAAAAAAGAAAATTTACATTCCTCACTTTGAGTGATTCCAAAAAATTTATCAACGTAAAATTTTGTCTAAAAGTTAGTAAATTCATTTTTGAAAATGTGAAATTTTAATATTCCGTAAACATAGTTGCCCAATTATCACGAAAAACAAAATGGCGCCGCTTGAAAAATTTAATCTTGGAATAAAGCATTTTCGTTTCATATTTTCGAAAAATCTAAAAAAGTTATCCACAATCAAATTATTCTTAAAACTACTTTATTTATTACAAAAGCATGCATTTTTTATATACAATATAAGAACAATTGCTGTATTGTAGCTGAAATCAAAGAGGTGACGCTCAAAATTAAAATCGTTGAAAAGGAAAATTTACATTTCTCATCAAATTATTTTTAAAACTACTAAATTTATCACAAAAAGAATGTAGTTTTTATATACTGTAAAAATAATGTATGTATTGTAGCTAAAAACAAAATGGTGACTCTCAAAAGTAAAATCTTTGATAACGAAAATTTACGCTTCTTACTTTGAATGATTCCAAAAAAATTATCAATGTGAAAATTTATTTCAAAATCGGTTAATTTATTTTAAAAAATATGTAATTTTAATATGCCGTAAACATAATTACCAAATTTTAACGGAAAACAAAATGGCACCGCTCAAAATTTGAATCTGATAATAAAGAAATTTACGTTTCATATTTTCCAAACTTTTAAAAAACATATCAGTCATAAAATTATGTTTATCGCTACTAAATTAATTATAAAAAACATGTATTTTTTATATACTATGAAAACAATTGCTATATTGTAGCTGAAAACAAAAACGTGACGTTCAAAAATAAAATCGTTGAAATAGAAAATTTACATTCTTCACTTTGAATTCTTTCAAAAAATTTATCAATGTAAAAATTTGTCTTAAAATTATTAAATGAATTTAAAATTATATGTAGTTTTGACATAATGTAAAAGTAATTACGATATCTTTGTTAAAAACGAAATGACGCCCTTCAAAACATTAAATTTGGAAACGAAGAAATTTACATTTTACGTTTTCAAAATATCTAAAATAAATATCATCCTTAAAATTATTTTTAAAATTACAAAATATAATAAAAGAAACATGTGATTATATTTTAGAGTAAAAACAATTGCTATATCTTAGCTAAAATCAAATCGGAGACACTCAGAACCTAAATTTTGAAAAAAATGTATAAATGACATTGCATAGTTATATATTTTTTTTAAATGTATAAGCCGTAAAATTTCACTTAAAAGTAGTAAATATATAAAAAAAAATATGAGGTTTCAATGTATTGTAAAAATAATTGCTCTATGTCAGCTAAAACCAAAATGGCGTCGCTCAGAAATTAAATCTTGGAGAAATGAAATTTGCACTCTATACAATGAATCTAAAAAATTTATCAATCTCAAAATTTATCTTAAAATTACTAATTTCACTATAGAAAATAAGAAATTTTTATTTACTACAAACATAGATGCTCTAACTTATCTAAAAACAAATATGCATTGATTAAAAATTAAATTTTCAAGGACGGAAATTTATATTCCGTATTTTAAAAAAATCTAAAAAAGTTATCAACTATAAAATTATTCGTAAAACTACTAAATTTATAATAAAATATATTAATTTTTTATATACTGTAAAAACAATTGCTGTATTGTAGTTGACAACAAAAATGTGACGTTCAAAAATAAAATCGTTGAAAAGGAAAATTTATATTCCTCATTTTGAATCATTCCTAATAATTTGTCATGGTAGAAATTTGTCTTAAAATTAGTAAATTTGTTTTTTAAAATGTGTAATTTTAATATGCCGTAAACATAATTGCCTAATTTTTACGAAAAACAAAATGGCGCCACTTTATAATTTAATCTTGAAATAAAGAATTTTCGTTTCATATTTTCGAAAAATCTAAAAGAGTTATCCACAATAAAATTATTTTTAAAACTACAAAATTTATTACAAAAAGCATACATTTTTCATATACTGTAAAAACAATTGTTATGTTTTAGCTGATAACAAAATTGTGGCTCTCAAAATTAAGATCGTTGAAAACGAAAATTTACGTTGTTTACTTTGAATGATTCCAAAAAATTTATTTACGTAGAAATTTACCTTAAAATTAATAAATGTATTTAAATAAACATGTAATTTTAATATGCCGTAAACATAATTATCATATCTTAACGAAAAACAAAATGGCGTCGTTTAAAAATTTAATCTTGAAATAAAGAAATTTACGTTTCATATTTTCGAAAAATATAGAAAAAGTTATCCACAATTAAATTATTCTTAAAACTACTAAATTTATTACAAAAGGCATGCATTTTTTATATACTGTAAAAACAATTGCTATATTGTAGCTGAAAACAAAAACGTGACGTTTAAAAATAAAATCGTTGAAAATGAAAATTTACATTTCTCACTTTGAATGATAGCAAAATATTTATCAAGGTAGAAATTTGTCTTAAAATTAGTAAATTTATTTTTTAAAATGTGTAGTTTTAATATGCTCTAAACATAATTGCCCAATTTTTACGAAAAACAAAATGGCGCCGCTTCAAAAATTTAATCTTGGAATAAAGAAATTTACGTTTCATATTTTCCAAAATTTTAAAAAACATATCAGTCATAAAATTATGTTTATAGCTACTAAATTTATTACAAAAAATATGTATTTTTTATATACTGTGAAAACAATTGCTGTATTGTAGCTGTAAACAAAGTCGTGACGTTCAAAAATAAAATCGTTGAAAATGAAAATTTACATTCCTCACTTTGAATGATTCCAAAACATATATTAATATAAAAATTTGTTTTAAAATTAATTAATTAATTTAAAGTTATATGTAGTTGTGATGCAGTATAAATATAATTGCAATATCTTAGTTAAAAACAAAATGATGTCCTTCAAAACATTAAATCTGGAAACGAAGAAATTTGCATTCTACGATTTCAAAATATCTAAAATAAATATCATAAATAAAATTATATTTATGATTACAACTTTTATTAGAAGAAACATGATTTTATAATATACAGTAAGAACAAATGCTATAACCTAGCTAAAAGTAAAACGCTGACAGTTAGAGTAGTAAATTAATTGGATGAGTTACGTGAAGATAAACTTGATTATAAAATAAAGCACTAAAAACCTTTCTTCACACAGTTTATTTGAAATACCAAATATATATATTTCGGACACAAAGTGACCATTATCAATGGTTTAATACTAAGTACAAAACTAAAATTAAACAATATTTATACACACAAATTATGTAAATAAGTTGGAAGGGAGGTAGGGTAATTTCCAAAAATGTAAATTATGGACGGTATCTGGAAAAAGGTATTAGGGAAAAAACCCGGATTAAGGTGGGACGATAAATTCTAATAATACATTTTGTAATGGACTTAAATCGAAATTCATTAACCTGCTTTCATGTTTTTTCATTTGTATTGCCTCTAACATGTTTAATTGATAATTTGAAGACTGTTTCAGTAATTTAATATTATTTATTGTGATTGGATGCCCAGTTTCTATTATATGGTTAGCTACCGCGGATTTTTCATTATTTAAATTTTTTGCGTGTGTTAGGTGTTCTTTAAATCTAATTTGTAAATTTCGCTGTGTTTGACCTACGTATATTTTGTCACAATTGTTACAGTTAATTGAATAAATTCCTGATTGTTCTAATTCATTTGTTTTAGTAAAAGTGGTTCCTAATAATTGTCTCAATTTTGAGTTTGAATAATACGCAGGAGTTAGGTGGAATTTTTTATATAATTTATTGAAATGCGACTCAGTTTTTGGGGAATA
This sequence comes from Ontholestes murinus, assembly GCA_963969525.1. NCBI lineage: Eukaryota > Metazoa > Arthropoda > Insecta > Coleoptera > Staphylinidae > Ontholestes > Ontholestes murinus. The sequence continues at coordinate 7,911,008 of OZ018397.1, read as the reverse complement.
AATTAATTTGACGTATTTGTTATCTTTGTTTTGAATGGATGGTGTAAGGCTAGTTGCAAACCTAAGTTTATTTTTAAACGCGTGTTTATTAATAAGTTTTTTAATTGTATGGATATTGTAATTGAGGCTTTTCGCAATATTAATAATGATGTTGAACTCCTTTTCTCTATTTTGTTTGGACAAAGGAATGTTAAATGCTCGATGGATGAGGCTATTGAAGGCTGCTAATTTGTATTTCATTGGTGCACAGGAATCTGAATGGAGGTAATTAAAAGTGTGTGTGGGTTTACGGAAAATATCAAATTCTAATCTGTTGTTTTTACGGGAAATAATTATATCTAAAAAGGGTAGAGAGTTATTTTGTTCAATTTCATAGGTGAAGTTTATAGTTTTGTGAAAATTATTGAGAGATGTAATAAATGAATTTATGTTAAACTCAGAATTAATTATGGCAAACACGTCATCAACGTATCGGAACCAAATGTCCGGGAACTCGGTTAGTGTATTTTTTGCATTATTTTCAAAATGGTTTAGAAAGATGTTAGCTAAGAAAGGGGATAAGGGGTTACCCATCGCTGTGCCGAAGGTTTGTTTGTAAAATGTATTATTGTATTCAAAAACGTTACATTCCATAACTAATTCTGTGAGTTGAATGTAAACTTTGATTTTTTCCGTTGGGATTTGATTTTTCATTAATATGGTTTCTAGGATAGCAATAGTGTCTTTAATGGGTATACTAGGGAAGAGGGATTCAACATCAAAAGAAATTAATTTTTGATTATTTGATAATGTCAAGTTTTTTAGTTTGTTTGAAAGTTCTATAGAATTTTTGACTGACATGTTATTTTCTATGTTTAAAGACTGGAATTGGGTAACTAACCATTTAGCAATTTTATATGTTGGCGAATTTATGTTTGAAACTATAGGTCTAAATTTATTACCTGTTTTGTGTGTTTTAGGTAGACAGTATAATCGTGGCATTTTTGGATTTTTTACTTTTAATTTAAAACTGAGCTTCTTATCTATTAGGCATGTTGAGGCTTTTAATACGTTATTAATATTCTTGATGTATGAATTGATAGGGTTCTTCTTTTGTACTATATAAGGGCCTGATTTTAAAAGTTCACTAACACTGTTGTTATATTCTGTTTTGTGCATTATTACTAAACTGTTTCCTTTGTCTGATTTTATGTAATGGCAGTCTTTTTCTTTTAGTTTTTTCACAATTTTATGAGCACTGTTTCTTTCTTCTTTTTTGTAGTTGGTCCTCTTAATTTTCTTTAATACTTCTTTAGCTGATGAGCGGAATTCTGCTGCTTGGATCGGTGTTAATTTTGAAGATGCAATATCAATGTCGTTAATGGTGTCTTCTATAGGAATTTTTTCCGGATTTATTGGGTGTTTCAAACCACGACTTAGTAATTTTAATTCTTCTTCGCCAAACGGGATGTTTGTTCTGTTTATTACTAATGTTTGTGTCAAGTGTTGTGTATCTTCTTGGGGGATGTGTTGTTGAGGTGGTTTTTGTTTCAGCAAGATGGATTTTAACTTCTTTTGTAAAATTGTAGATTTGTTCTTTACCTTTTTTCTAATCACTACGTACATGTGTCTTTCAAAATCTTCCCAGAATTGTGGATTAAGTACTTTGCTGAGGCGTAGATGTTGTTCATAGGCCGTGATTTCAAGTTGTGTTCTTTTTGTATATAAGAAACCGATTTCACACTTTAATAATTTCAATTTGAAATTATTCAATAGTTTTGTGATATTATATTTGTGTTGTATTGTTTTCACTTGTATGAAATTAGGGAAGACATTGTTTTTCTTACATTGCTTTAGGAAATAAATGTCTGCACTTATCAGTTGAATTTTAGTTTTGATTTGGAAGTATTTGTTTAACTCTGTTGACCAGGAAGCCATCGTGTAATAGTAAATTAATTGGATGAGTTACGTGAAGATAAACTTGATTATAAAATAAAGCACTAAAAACCTTTCTTCACACAGTTTATTTGAAATACCAAATATATATATTTCGGACACAAAGTGACCATTATCAATGGTTTAATACTAAGTACAAAACTAAAATTAAACAATATTTATACACACAAATTATGTAAATAAGTTGGAAGGGAGGTAGGGTAATTTCCAAAAAATGTAAATTATGGACGGTATCTGGAAAAAGTAAAGTAAAAAATCCAAAAATGCCACGATTATACTGTCTACCTAAAACACACAAAACAGGTAATAAATTTAGACCTATAGTTTCAAACATAAATTCGCCAACATATAAAATTGCTAAATGGTTAGTTACCCAATTCCAGTCTTTAAACATAGAAAATAACATGTCAGTCAAAAATTCTATAGAACTTTCAAACAAACTAAAAAACTTGACATTATCAAATAATCAAAAATTAATTTCGTTTGATGTTGAATCCCTCTTCCCTAGTATACCCATTAAAGACACTATTGCTATCCTAGAAACCATATTAATGAAAAATCAAATCCCAACGGAAAAAATCAAAGTTTACATTCAACTCACAGAATTAGTTATGGAATGTAACGTTTTTGAATACAATAATACATTTTACAAACAAACCTTCGGCACAGCGATGGGTAACCCCTTATCCCCTTTCTTAGCTAACATCTGCCTAAACCATTTTGAAAATAATGCAAAAAATACACTAACCGAGTTCCCGGACATTTGGTTCCGATACGTTGATGACGTTTTTTCCATAATTAATTCTGAGTTTAACATAGATTCATTTATTACATCTCTCAATAATTTTCACAAAACTATAAACTTCACCTATGAAATTGAACAAAATAACTGTCTACCCTTTTTAGATATAATTATTTCCCGTAAAAACAACAGATTAGAATTTGATATTTTCCGTAAACCCACACACACTTTTAATTACCTCCATTCAGATTCCTGTGCACCAATGAAATACAAATTAGCAGCCTTCAATAGCCTCATCCATCGAGCATTTAACATTCCTTTGTCCAAAGAAAATAGAGAAAAGGAGTTCAACATCATTATTAATATTGCGAAAAGCCTCAATTACAATATCCATACAATTAAAAGACTTATTAATAAACACGCGTTTAAAAATAAACTTAGGTTTGCAACTAGCCTTACACCATCCATTCAAAACAAAGATAACAAATACGTCAAATTAATTTATTCCCCAAAAACTGAGTCGCATTTCAATAAATTATATAAAAAATTCCACCTAACTCCTGCGTATTATTCAAACTCAAAATTGAGACAATTATTAGGAACCACTTTTACTAAAACAAATGAATTAGAACAATCAGGAATTTATTCAATTAACTGTAACAATTGTGACAAAATATACGTAGGTCAAACACAGCGAAATTTACAAATTAGATTTAAAGAACACTTAACACACGCAAAAAATTTAAATAATGAAAAATCCGCGGTAGCTAACCATATAATAGAAACTGGGCATCCAATCACAATAAATAATATTAAATTACTGAAACAGTCTTCAAATTATCAATTAAACATGTTAGAGGCAATACAAATGAAAAAACATGAAAGCAGATTAATGAATTTCGATTTAAGTCCATTACAAAATGTATTATTAGAATTTATCGTCCCACCTTAATCCGGGTTTTTTCCCTAATACCTTTTTCCAGATACCGTCCATAATTTACATTTTTTGGAAATTACCCTACCTCCCTTCCAACTTATTTACATAATTTGTGTGTATAAATATTGTTTAATTTTAGTTTTGTACTTAGTATTAAACCATTGATAATGGTCACTTTGTGTCCGAAATATATATATTTGGTATTTCAAATAAACTGTGTGAAGAAAGGTTTTTAGTGCTTTATTTTATAATCAAGTTTATCTTCACGTAACTCATCCAATTAATTTACTAATAACAGCTATACTAATAGTCAGAGATTAATTCTCGGATTGTAGAATCCTAGATTAATTGTCGTATTTTTTTAGTTACATTAAAATATCACTGGTTTTATGTTGGTATCACGGAACAGCTGATGGTATTGTCAAAATAACCCGTGATTGTCAGTTGAGGAGCATGTGCAAAGTTTGTTTGCAAAAACATTAAATGAAAATAATTCTACAATTTTCATTGAAAATAATTATCGACTGTACTTACTTTAATCTTGATTAAATAAAAACAATGTTTATTCCTTGTCCCTTATCACACAAACTAACTTTGCAAACAAACATTTCACGTTCTTCTTTACTGACAATCACGTCAGCTGTTCCGTGACACCAACGTAAAACCAGTGATATTCAAATGTTACTAAAAAAGTTACCAAATCTGACAATGAATATAGGATTCTACAATCCGAGAATTGATCTCTGACCATTAGTACGGTTGTTAGTAATTTATTATGTAATTACAAAAAAAAACGATTTTGTCAAAAAACAATGGATATCTTAAAGAAACAAAACAGTGAAAAAATTAAGTTTAAAAATGACGTAAACCTATTTGTATAAAAATAGTTGAAAAATAATGACGCACCAAACATCCTTTTGTAAAAACATTTGCTACCGTTGATTTTTTTTCAAAAAAGACTATTGAAAACAAAAAGTGATAAGAACATTACGAAAAAAGTAAAAACACTTAAAATAGAATTAAAGGTTTAAAAACCAGTTGAAATTTTACCAAATATATCATGAAAATAGGCAAAAAACAAATGATCATTAAAAATAAGCATAAAAATCTAAACATGCTTGAAGAAAAAGTAAAAAAAAAACAATTGGAAATTTATTTTAAAGAAAGCAATTGCTTTATCAAAAATTTGGATGAAAACAACTAAAAAACAAATGAACATTAAAAAAGAATAACAATCCAAAATAGCTTAAAGAGAGATAAAAACAATTTCAATTTTACCAAAAAATACTTAAAGAATATTTAAGAAAAAAACAATGGAAAAACAAAAAAATTAAACTAAAAAGTGTCATGAGAATAGTTGAAAAATTAAAAAAAAATGAGTAAAAATCAAGGTTAAAAAAACAGTTGAAATGTTACCAAAATGTGCATGAAAATAGACAAAAAATAAATAAACATTATAAAAACAGAATAACAATCAAAAATGCTCAAAGAAACTCAAAAACAAGTTAAACCATTTAAAAAAATAGAACAATTGCAATTTTACTAAAAAAAAAACAATTGAAAAAAAAAAATTAAAAAGTGACATGAGAATAGTGAAAATTAAAAAAAGGAAATAAACAAGGTATGCATGAAAATAGAGAAAAAATAAATGAACATTAATATCAAAAATATCAATAATCCAATAATGTAAAAAGAAAAATTAAAAACAATTGCTACATTTTTTATTTTGCTAGAAAACAATCATTTTTTTTAAAGAAAATACAAAGGAAAAACAAAAAAGAACTAAACTAAAAAGTGACATGGAAATAGTTGCAGAAAAAAACAATTGAAAATTTATTTAAAAAAATTCCAAATAATGAATTGCCTTAAAATACTTCAAATAGAAAAAAAAAAAATAGAATTAAAGGAGAAAAACGGCTCAAATTTCACAAAGATTTGGGTGAAACTAGGTAAAAAACAAATGAACATAAGAAAACAAGAATAACAATCCAAAAATGCTTAAAGAAAGTTAAAAACAAGTTAAACAATATCAAAAATTAAAACAATTTTACTAAAAAAATAAATTAAACTAAAAAGTGACTTGAGAATAGAGAGTAGTTAAAGAAAAAAACAATTGAAACATTAAAAAAAATTACATGTAAATTGACAAAATGAACATTAAAAAAAGAATAAATAAATAAATAAAGAATAACAGAATTGCTTAAAGAAAGTTAAAAACAAGTTAAACAATATGAAAAAAAAAACATTTAAACCATTTATTAACAAGTTGTATACAAAAATATTTCACTCATCCACACCTGAATCATCATCAGAAAAGTCACTACCAAAATCATCATCGCCTTCCTGCTCTTCAACCACCAATTTCTTCAACTTTTCTTCAAGCTAGATAGTATTTATTTTATCCATTGTACTTACATAATAAAATTCAAATATATATTACAAACATTTCTTACTAAAATTTTGATCGCACATGGAATGGCTTGAGTTCATAGTAATATGATCTTCCACTCTTGCCTACTGTTACTTCAACAGTCTGTTCCTTTACGCCCCCTTCTTTATTCTCCTTCTTGCTCATGTACCTTAAGAGAGTCCTTCTCTTCCTTTCAAGTAGTAGCTGCAACAACTGCTTCATCTCTGTATCTAATTTCAAGCTTTCCTTTTCATCAAGAACCGGGGGTACCAATTCCTTGCTTTCGCAGCATTTTCGCACATAGTTTTAGTGAAGAGCTGAACCCATGCAACCCATGACATGATAGGCTTTTTTGACACTTTTCTCTGATCACTTTACGCATGTTTTAGGCTGTGATAAGGGTTTGTACTTTTTGTACTTGATTTTTCATTGGATGATTTCTGGTGCACACTTCGAATATTTGAATGTTGTTGATCATTTTGGTTCTGTGGTATGTGTCGTGTAAGTCGTTTTTGAATACCGTTCTGTTTTTATGTTTCTGGGGTTTGGTGCGTACACGATTTCCTCTTTGTTTACTCATTTTATTAGTGTGCACCAGTCAGAATACTCTCTGTATTAACATCTAACAATTTACTGTTCCAATACTGATTCTCCTCATTCTTCTGTTTAATCAACCCTTTCAAATGCTCGCAGTCTGCAGTAATACCCTTCACAGAACCATCCTTATTCTCCATTGTGTATCCATAAGCATAAATTATCTGCCCGATCCTCTCCACCAAAAATAAAAACAATTGCTATATTTTTTATTTTACTAGAAAACAATTAAATCTTTTAAGGAAAAACAGTGGAAAACGGAAAAATTAACTACAAAGTGACATGGAAATAGTTGTAGAAAAAACCAATTGAAAATTTATTTAAAAAAATAAAAAGTGTTAAAAAACAGATGAAATTTCACCAAAATTTCGATGAAAATCGGTAAAAATCAAATGAACATTAAAAAAAGAATAAAAATCCAAAAAGGCCTAAAGAAAGTTAAAATGAATTTAAACAATAATAAAAAAATAAAATAATTACAGTTTCTCTAGAAAACAATTACAATTTTTAAAAACAAAAATGGAGAAACAAAAAAATTAAACTACAAAATGACATGAAAATAGTTAAAGAAATAATAAATTGAAAATTTTACTAAAAAGACAGTTGACATTTAGTAAGAAAAGAAAAAGAGAATTTTACAAAAAAAATAACAGTTTTATAAAAAAGGGAACACATCTTAAATTGATATTTTATAAAATTTGCACGAAGAAGGTATAAAATGATAGAAAATTTAAAAAAAAGGTTAAAAATTGAAATAAAGGGGCTGAAAATTATTAAATATGTTTTTGAAAAATCTTAAAAACAATTACAATTCAACTGAAAGAAATTGAAATTTGCCTAAAAATATAATATAAATTTTAAACAAAAAAGTTTGCAAGAAAAAAAAAAATTAAATGCCAATTAAAGCTAAAACATGATTAAATTCTAAATTTTAGAAAAAAAAAATAGGTTGGGGTTATACAGATCGTGGCAGAAAATGTTATAAAGGACGAGTGATGCCCCGGGGCACCATTTGGTGGACTTGGAACGGTTTTAAAAGTGTTTGTTTGGCTCAAACTCGACTGGTTCTCATGGAGATGAGAATTGAAGTAATTGCTTTTCCAAAAATAAAAAAAAACAATCGAAGATAATGTTATGTATAAATAATTGAAAGCATTTAAGATAATTTGGTAAAATAAAATATGTAACAGGGAGAAACAGTTTTAAAATAGTTAGAAACAAGTTTTTCTAAAAATAGAAATTTTGCTATTATAAAATAGACAAAACCATTATATTTTTTTAAATATGTAGTTCAAATTTACAAGTAAAAAAAAAACAATTGAAAATTGATTAAAACAACAAAATAGTTGAAATTTTGCTAAAAATAAACCAGTTGGAATATTACCGAAAGCAATTTAAATTTTAATATAACGGGACAGCACACCATTTGAAAAGAAGGTAAAGGGATACGTGGAGGAATAGCACGTCAAAATACATTGGGTCTGCGAGTTGAAGGTTCCAAAACTGCGAAAATATACTATTCAAGTAAAGAAAGAATATAACCCGGCTACCAAAATAAAATTAAAATTTTTTTATTGTTATATATCATTTTCCTATATTTTTCTCGAAAACTATGAGGTTTACGCAAAAAGGTTATTCTTAAAATTTTGCTCAATTTTGGATTCTTTACAATTATACTTGTTATATCAATTTCATTTAACTCTTATAGTTTATTTAAGTTAAGAACATTATGAAAAAATGGCGATGTGGCCATCATAGTACTTTCCCTATATTTTACTCGAAAACTATGAGGTTTATGCAAAAATGTTATCCTTAATAATTTGTTCACTTTTGAATTCTCTACAATTATTTGTTAAATAAATTTTATGTAACTCCATTAGTTTATTAGCAATTGACAAAAAATAACAAAATTTTCAATTTGTTCAGTTTCTCTTTACCTTTAACTTTTGTTTGAAACGTTTTGTTTTTAATTTTCAATTCTCTTTGCTAATTTTTTAGGCATTTAAGCTGAAATTGGGAGAAGTAAAACTCTTGTTATGTCCCATTAATTTATTTTCAAATAACTGACATGTGTTTCGGTCTTTTTACTTTTAAATTTTAACTTTGATAATGATTCGTAAGGACCGAAACACGTATAATTTTGTCAAAAGTTATATCCAAGTCTTTGGTAAGTTACTGTTAATACCGTTTTTTGTTTCTGGAAAAACTCATTGATTTGCATTTTGCAATATTGAGAAAAAATGGATATCGTTATACCAGTTGACAACAGATGTAAGATCATCTCGCAGCAATTTACAATCATCAATTGTGTTACTGATTGGAGGGAGGGTTAGAGACCACCCACCCACCCTAGATATACATATTAACTTTAATTGGCCCCTAACCCACCCTCCAATCAGTAAAACATAATCGTGGGTTTCAATTAAAAGTTGTAAAATATAAATAAAAAACAAATTGATTGCAATTTTTACAGATTTATTTATACAATTTTTTTAAATAAATTTTGATGATGTTTTACTGATTGGAGGGTGGGATAGAGATATCCACCCACCCTACAATTACATATAAATTTTATTTACTGATCGTCTCGCGGTTTAGAGTAAAATTAATTATAAAACTTTTGGAATAAAAAAGAAATTCAACAGGTAAATTCAAAATAAATAAAAAAATGGTGATGTGGCCATCATAGTACTTTCCCTATATTTTACTCGAAAACTATGAGGTTTACGCAAAAAGGCTATTCTAATTTATTTGTTCACTTTTGAATTTTCTATAATTATTTGTAATACAAGTTTCACGTAACTCTAATAGTTTATTAGCAATTGGCAAAAAATGTCAAAATTTTCAATTTTTATTATTTTTCTCAAAAGTTAAGAAATTTATGAAAACTATGTTTTAATAAAACTTGTTCAGTTTTTTATTCCCTTTAACTTTGGTTTGAATCGTTTTTAAAAATTTCTCATATTTAGAAAAATATCACGAAAAAACAAAAAAACGCCTCGAGTAAACATCCACTTCCGGTCTATGAATATTCACCAAAAGCTTTTCAGTTCCACTTTCGAACGATAAAACCTTAAGTTTACAGTTTCATCTCCATCGGATCATTCGTTTTTGATCATTCGTTTCCCTATATACTTCGTATATAGGGAAAGTAACAATTAACTTGTAACAATAGTTTTGACAACTTCAGCTTGTCATTATCAAACAATAAGCTGAAGTTGTCGAAACTATAGTGTAAATAAAAAAGCGATACCAACAAAGTTAATTGTTTTTATTTATTTTGAATTATCAAAATGTATCACGAAGTGAAACCCTCTTAAATTACTTATTCAAAAGGTAACATTTTTGAGTGAGTAAATATAAGGTTATTTATATTTAAACTTAAATTTGGATAATGCTTTAGTTTTTAATAAATACAAGGTTTTATTGTTTTTTGCAGCAAAATCATCAAAGATTAGCAATTAAAGTTATCATGTACATGTAGGATGGATGGGTGGCCTTTATCCCATTCATCAATCAGTAAATCATAAGCTAGGGTTTGAATTAAAAGTTGTAAAATGTAAAGAAACATATAAAGAATGGTGATTTGGACATCACAGTATTTTCCTTACATTTGTTTTTCGAAAACTATGAGGTTTAAGCAAAAAGGCTATTATTAATAATTTGCTTTACAATTACTTGTTATATAAATTTCATGTAACTCCTATAGTTTATTAACAGTAGAAAAAAAATTAACTTTTGTTTGAAAAGTTATGTAATATTTTCAAATTTGGAAAAATATCGAGAAAAATGAATAAAACGCCTCGAGTTAACATATATTTCCGGTTTATGAATGTTTACCAAAAGCTTTTCAATTCTAGTTTTTAACGATAAAACCGTATTTTTAAAGTTTCATCTCAAACGGATCATTTGTTTTTGAGATACAGCGCCCACAGACATACTCATTCACGAAATATATTCTATAAAGGGAAAGTAAAAATTCACGAGAAAAGATTGCTTAAATTTCTATAAAAACAGTAAAGTAACACCCTCAATGACAATTCATTAGATGAGACAGAATATTATTCAATACTACAAACTGGTAAAAATTCCTTCTCCATGTCACGATAAAATTCCCAAATCAATCCTTAAAAAACTCCTTGATGAAATATATATGTTTATTTTAAAAATCCTTAACTACTGCTTCTCCCGACAATACTTCCCTCCCGGATGGAAAAATGGAAAAATTATCTGTATCCACAAACTTAAAATTTTATTTTCGTCGGAGATATGTATTTTTAAAGTAAACTTTGAAAAAGCACAAATTTTTTAAAAATATCAATTATCTCGAAAACACTTAAATTTGGACATTATGTTACTTAATAATTTTTTTCACAGAATTTTATGTAGAATCTAAATACGTTTTAAAAAATATAGTATTCCATTTGAAATAAGGAAGTTGGTGTTGACTTCCGGTATAACCGGAAGTCGTATAATCTTGAAAATATTTTAATTAAATAGAGCACTCTTGTTTACATAAGCCATGAAAATTTCATAAAAATACATTCAATAGAAGTCCATAAACTTTTGATGTGCGTTTTCGGTGGGACACCCTGTATATTATGGAATTTCACCAAGTTGTTCTTGTAACCCATTCACCCTCCCTTCAAATCGCCTAACAATTCCTTCAATGCTCCTTCGATTCCATCCGAACATGGTGCTCCAAATGGCGAATCAAAATCATATTAATTAAAGGGGAATCTAAATACTCAAATAATTTGCCTCTTTTTACAAAAAATAATAATAAATCTTATTCATATGATATTTTCTTATAAATGTAGTGTGTATTGAAAAAAAAAACAAATAGGAACAAACAAGTGTCATTTGTTGCAAAACATAGACTAATAACAAATGGTTGACATTACTTTACTACCAATCGGGCTGTCTTCTCTCTGTGGATATCGAGTATAATATGTTTCCAATGCAATATTAGAATTACTGTTGCTATCAATAAAGCATTCTAACATATAAAATCGTAATTTTCGCACTTCATGTTAAAACACTTAGTTAATTAATACACAACTAAGTTTGTTTTTGTTTTATGCATAACTGTCATCATTTTATTCGCAAGCCTACTGCGTTTGATGAGAAATATTTGAAATTTAATACAAACCTTGTATTTCTCATTAAATTGCAAATAATCTATCAATGAAGAAGGAAAAAAACGAACCAATTTATTAATAGCACAGCCAACTATTTCTTCCATTAAAAAATATAAAACTTACGATTTACGAAATATTTTCGTGTTTTTTCTAATAATATAACTTATGGCTGTATCTCTTTTATTAATAAAGATAGAAACAATTTGTAAATTGCATTCGATTCTCCTCGAAAAAGTATCTAAACATGCAATTCTTATTTTATCGAATAAAATAATAAATGACTGAGATATTAATAAAAAACGAAAGTGGAAAATATTCGGCTATAACTTTAAAAAAAAAACGCGTTTAAAGTTTTGGCAACAGTTTCGATCGAATATTAGTGCAAAAATGTCAATTCTTTCCAACAATGACATGATATAATAGGATTTGGACCTCGCTGAATACGAATCTGAAGTCAGTTTTTCAAAATTCCAAATGGCTGATCCAATATGGCGGATCAAAAAAAAACATTTTCAATTTCATGAAAAATTAGGACATAACGGGATATTTGAAGATGGATTTATGGTACTTTTTCATAAAATAAAAAAAAAACAAAATGGCTAATTCAATATGGCGGACCAAAAAATCTTTCACTCATTTCGACCCAAACTACCCGAAGCTATTAAATACGACAATCAATCTAGAATTCAACAATCCGAGAATTAATCTCTGCCTATTAGTACGGCTGTTAGACACAGTAATAATAATAGTAAAGAGACTTTATTAGCAAAAATAAATGCTGTTAGAAAATAATACATAACATAGCCAACTACTACTGCTCTTCCACTTAACCTACATTAAAATTACAACTAAAAAGAAAATGAAAACTACGTGGTGTAACTTAATATAAAATAGCTCTAAAACTCTTACAAAGATAGTAACATTTAAGAAAGGTAATGATAAAAGTAAAAATTAAATTAATGTAACTGAAACTAAAGCAAATTTCTACGCCTAGGAAATATATTTTTGTAACAAATTCTTCCGGATAGTTTTCTTAAACCTGATTAATGTGAGTGTTTTGAGGTGTAATGGAATATTGTTATACATTTTGTAAACATTGTATGTCTTTCAAAAAGGGTTGTTTTGTGTTTAGGTGGTGAGATAAGTCCCCGGAACCTCACATTAACATTGTGCACGTCAGTGCGAAATACTATCCTATTGTAAAAGTAAGGAGGTCAGTAATATGGATGATGTTATTATAGTGAACACAAAAATGCAAATAACGTCGATCAGACATGTTAAGCCAGTTTAATGCGGTTAGCTTACCAGAGATATGTACGAATTTGCGGATTCCAATTTAGTCGAATACAGAAGTTATTAATGTTTTGAATTCGATTTTTTTGTGACTAGATCTAAAAAAGAATTATATACAACATCAGCAAAGTTAAAGTGATACAAAACTAACGAATCGTAGAGGGTTATTTTGGTTTGTATTGATAAGATATGCTTTTGTGAATAGATTAGTTTCAATCCCTGGTATGCCCGAGTTATACATTTGCTAATGTGCGTTTTGAACCTTAGGTTATTATCAATGACCAGTCCTAAATTACGCACCTCATCTACAAAGGGTAGAGTATTATTATTTATTTTGATGTTTAGTAGACCTTTAGCTTCATCGATAATTTTACGAGGACCAAATAACATTGCAGATGATTTATTAGCATTTATTGTGTTGGGATATTTTAATTAGCTCAATTAGGTCGCAATTAATGTTATTTTCAGCCATACGGATGACTTCAAAATTAAATGAATAAAGTGGCTGGAAATCATCTGCATAAAAATTTGCACTACAATATTTTAGACAGCTATTAAGACAGGATGTATAAATGCAGAATAATATTGGACCCAAAATAGAGCCCTGAGGAACACCTGCAGTAACCTTTTTAATATCAGATAATTCTTCATCAACCTTTACCATTTGCAAACGATCTGCAAGTAAACTAGAAATTATTTTAACAGCATGTTTACTAAAACCTACATAATTTAACATGGCAATTAATGTTTCATGACTAATAGTATCAAAAGCCTTGCTATAGTCTAGTAATCAGAGAAGTTACACGGCCTTTATCAGAGGCAGAAATTGTATCATCTAAGACATTTAGCAAGGCAGTTGAGCAACTATGATTAGGTCTGAATCCTGACTGTGTAGAAGGCAGAAGTTAATGAAAATTTACGTACGCTACAATTTGTTCCTTCAGGACACGTTCCAATATTTTTAAAGTATCGGCCAAATACTAATTGGCCGTAAGTCTTTGAAAGATTTAGGACAATCAATTTTTGGTAAAGGAATTATTGTTGCCGTTTTCCATATGTTAGGAAACTCTGCCCGCTCTAAACAACAATTTATAATATGTCTGAGGTATGGAATGATATAAGGACAACACAGTTTAATCATAGAAATGTTGATACCATCTGAGGCCGAAGCATTTGTTTGTATACTAGATAAACTATTTGTCACTACATTAGTACTCACTAATTTAAAATTAAATTCATCATCTACATTTTCATGCAGATTATCCAGATAAAATTGTATGGTATCATCATTTTATGTGCTTTTTATAGTTTCGCAAAAATATTTGTTAATTGCATTAGCATTTTCAAGTTATTTGGCAAATCACGTTTACTGTTTTTAATTACGTCATGATATTTTAAGCATTTCCATATATTATTATTATTTCTTGTAATAAAATCAAAATAAGCCCTTTTACTTTCCCTATATGAAATATAGGAGAAGTATTGTTTTCGTGATTTTTTTTAAAATCTTCAATGATAGTTTTTCGAGTTCACTTATATCCGTAATTCGTTTTATATCGTTTCCAATCCTAATGCAAACTTTTCCATTAGAAGTCCACACGTTGTTGACGCCTAGTTTTTCTCGCGATTGTTTTAAATATCAATATCTGCTCGGCACTAAGTCCTCGGTAATCACAATACTAGATTTTTTTAGCCGGAATCTGTTTTTGAAAACGTCTGTTATGTTTTAGCGGTTAGCTAGGGTAGCAATAATCGTTATACTTACAATACGATAGCAATTGGTAATAGTAATGGATTTGTTAATTCCTATCTTCTCCTCGAATAATTGGTCTAATTTGTTATTTAAATTTTGTATAAAAATTAAATTAGGGTTTGAATGGAAGAACGTATGAACTCAGTCCGTGCTTCTTTCGTCCAAAATTTTATGTATGTTTTTTGTAATTTATTTACTTTTAAATGTATTTTTTTAAAGAAAGATGGCTAATCAAATAAATAATAAAACCAATATATGGCGCAGACTAATAGCAAACCGTACAGAGCAGAATATATGAGGGTGGATCAAATATAAATAGGATTTTTTTAAATTATCGGTCGCTAAGTGAAGTTTTATGCGCGATACCGCTAAATGTATTGGAGGTGATTGTCAAGAGGAGGAGAGTGCGCCGATTTGGTTCACTAATGGTTATTGCCGCCAGTAGCACCATGTTTGAGCACGAGATAAAAACGTCTGTTGAACAACGCATCATCATTAAATTTATGGCGCGTAAAACTTTGCGAAACAGTTTGCTGATAATATGCTTTCGAAAACTCAAGTCTACGAATGGCATAAACATTTTTAAGTGAAAACAAGTATTTCTGAGGCGAATATTCGTATTTTCGGAGAGCTGATTGAAACTGACCGACGACTTGCCGTACACAAAATTGCTGCAGAGTAGTACGGGAGGGCTCAATCAGTTATTTCCCATGAGTTGGGGTACCGAAAATTGTCGGCGAGGTAGGTTCCTAGCCTACTGACGGAAGATCACAAAGCGAACCGACTTACTGTCTGTGGACATTATCACTTGTGATGAGACGTGTGTGCATCATTGCACCCCAGAAACTAAACAAGCAAGCATGGAGTGGAGATCACCTGGAGAAGCTCCACCTCGAAAAGCCGAAATTCGTCTGTCTGCGGGAAAAGTTCTTGCAACTGTTTTTTGAGATAGAAAAGGCATACTCCTTTTGTCAATGTTAAATATTATTGCACGTACCCTGATGAAGCCCAACAGGCTTATCGACAGAAAAGACGAGGCATGTCCATCCGAAGTGTGATTCTCCTTCATGACAACGGTCGGCCACACACAGCTGCTTTGAACCGAGAAAAAATAGAGAAAATTCATTGGGAAATATTGGCACACCCGCCCTATAGCCCCGACTTGTCTTCGTGTGACTTTCATATGTTTAGTCCACTAAAAGACGAATTCTGAGGGCGCCGTTTTCACAATGACCAACTACAATCTTCGATAATGACATCGAGAAAATTCCGCTTCGCTGGGAAAAATGTGCACATAAAAAGTAAATGAAACATATTTTTTTTTTCACAATAATACATACATACTTTTTTTAAAACTAAATTCCGGTTTATATTTGATTCGCCCTCGTACAAAGTGTTTATTAAGCATATGTCAAAAATTCAAAAAGTTACCCCTTGGGCTATTCTGTTGATGCTTTTTGATTACCCGTTTTCTTTCGAAGATACAGGTCGAACAAAATTTTCGGCAAAAATATTTTTTTTTTTTTAATTAATAATTAAACTCATAGCCTACTCGATCCCTTTACTTAAACCCCTTGAATTATTTCCCGAGGGACTAATTGAAGCCATTAGTTTACACTACTTCAAAGGAAAATGTGAAAGACTTGCGAAATTATTGGGTGTAACACAATTAGGTGTTTTTAATAGTTCGGCAGTTAATGAGGAGAAGATTGGGTTATTGTATCCTAGTTGGAGGAACTCGTCTTTAATAGTGCTTGTCGATTTTTTTTTTAAATATTTGGTAATAAAATGTTGTTATATCTTCCAAACAAAAAAATCATCAAAGGACAAAATATTCTTAGAATAAACCTTTGAATTTTTACCGTATGTTTAATATAAGACATTTGTTAATTTTTTTTCTCCCGTTGGTCTTTAAGCCCGCAATAAATGATTATTACATACTTTGTATCACAATTCGCCGGAAAATTTTAGGGAAATAAAAATGCCAACTAAAATTACGATCGCACGGTGCATGCAGTTTAAAAATACACATTTTACTACTACTACCACCATACCGAGGAAGTGCCTATTAATAACCGACGCTTAGAAATTATCAATTCAACATGTTTTTAATATACTCTATGTGGCAAAACTTTGTTTAGTTTAATATCGGAGCACATGTCAGGAAGACTTTATGCAACTTGTAGACGGTCTAATTATAGTGAGATAATATTAAACTAGACAAACCTGTACAATCTAAATTTAACATAAGGCTATAAGGCTCATGAGAAAAAAAAACACACACACAATCGTTTTAAGGTTAACCGCAAATTAACACAAACATTTATAGCGTAATAATTTATCAATCAATTTATGTATAAGAAGTATTGTACACGAAACGTTTGCCAAGTATTCATAGATTGTATCGCAACTATCTAAAACTTACAAATACAAACATTTAGACTAGAACATAAATTTTGTAACTATTGGATTGCATTTGTTAAATTTTGATTTAACCTAAAATTTCACTAGAGTCGATATTTATACCTGAAAAACAAATGTAAAATAATCATCTATTTTGAAGGCATCTACTTTTTTATACAAGCTAAATATTAATAAAAACACTTTAAATGCACTGAAATAATGATCATCAAAATTCATCAGACCTAACCTATAAAAATTGACAACCTGTCATTTCTATAAGGTTGTCAATTTTTATAGGTTATATGATCATTATTTCAGTAAAAAAACACGAAAGTTAAAAGTGTTTTTATTAATATTCAGCTGGTATAACGAAGTAGATTTAATTTTTTTCTCAACAAAGGTCTCTCTGGAAAAATGAGAGCTATATATATATACAAAAAAAACTTATTATTATATCGTTGATTAAATATAATCAGTCCTTTTTTTATACCATCAAAAATTGTTATTGCCCTGGAAAATGTTCCTATTTGAGTACTATTAAGGCAAATTGGTTATACGGACCGTAAAATTTACGACCCGGGGGGGAGACGGTTTGCGATCCTGGGAATTAACGTAATTATAAATAATTCAATGAGGGTTAATACCGACGATAAATCTGGCCGCCGCCGTTGTTATTTATTTATTTATTGTTTTTTCCATAATCGACGCGGCCGATTATTTATTGCCGTTTTCAGCGTCCACCAAGCAACTATAAATAAATATTCGAGCGACAACAATTTACTATTTATAAACCCGTTCTATTCCCGTCATTATCGATTTCTAATCGACAATTATGCAATGCGTTTCTAATAATTATCTCCGTTGTGGGGGATTGGGCATTGATTTATGTAATGGAATGTAAACAGAAAAAAAATGATGATGGTACTGTTTTCCATGTATTTAACATTTTATTGTTTTAATTATTAATATATTCATTTAACTCGTCTCGAGTAAATACTCAGAAGCAATTTGATTTTTCACAATTTAAGTTTTGAGCGTCGCCATTTTGTTTCTACCTATGATACCTCAATTATTTAATTGCAATATCAAAAATATGTTAATTGAGGATGGATTTTGAAATTTTGAAACTAATCCTAGTGAAGGTGGATTTTTTACAAATTTTATAATCACTGAAAGCAATTTGATTTTCCACAATTTGACTTTTGAGCGTCGCCATTTTGTTTCTACCTATGATAGTTCAATTATTTAACTGTAATATAAAAACTATGTTAATTGAGAATGGATTTTGTTATTTTGAAACTATTCCTAGTGAAGGTGGATTTTTTACAATTTTTCAAATCACCGAAAGCAATTTGATTTCCACAATTTGAGTTTTGAGCTTCGCCATTTTGTTTCTAGCTATGACACCTCAATTATTTAACTGTAATATCAAAGATATGTTAATTGAGAATGGATTTTAAAATTTTGAAAATAATCCTAGTGAAGGTGTATTTTTTACAAATTTTATAATCACCGAAAGCAATTTGATTTTCTACAATTTGAGCTTTGAGCGTCGCCATTTTGTTTCTAATTATGATACCTCAATTATTTAACTGTAATATCAAAAATATGTTAATTGAGGATGGATATTGAAATTTTGAAACTAATCCTAGTGAAGGTGCATTTTTTACAAATTTTATAATCACCGAAAGCAATTTGATTTTCCACAATTTGACTTTTGAGCGTCGCCATTTTGTTTCTACCTAGGATACATCAATTATTTAACTGTGATATCAAAAATATGTTAATTGAGGATGGATTTTGAAATTTTGAAACTAATCCTAGTGAAGGTGGATTTTTTTACAAATTTTATAATCCCTGAAAGCAATTTGATTTTCCACAATTTGACTTTTGAGCGTCGCCATTTTGTTTCTACCTAGGATACATCAATTATTTAACTGTGATATCAAAAATATGTTAATTGAGGATGGATTTTGAAATTTTGAAACTAATCCTAGTGAAGGTGCATTTTTTACAAATTTTATAATCACTGAAAGCAATTTGATTATCCACAATTTAAGTTTTGAGCGTCGCCATTTTGTTTCTAACTATGATACCACAATTATTTAACTGTAATATCAAAACCATGTTAATTGAGGATGGATTTTGAAATTTTGAAACTAATCCTAGTGAAGGTGGATTTTTTACAATTTTTATAATCACCGAAAGCAATTTGATTTTCCACAATTTGAGTTTTGAGCGTCGCCATTATGATTCTAGCTATGATACCTTAATAATTCAACTGTAATATCGAAGATATGTTAATTGAGAATTAATTTTTTTAATGAATAAAAGCTTAAATTTTAAGTTTCTTTTTAAAAACGCGCTATTAAATCACACTATAAAACTACCATTGAGAAACACAATACAGAATAATATAATATAATAAAATAACACTTAAAAAGCAATTAAACTTTCTTAAGAAAAAAATATTGCAAAACTACAAAGCTCTTTTTTTAAATAACTTTTTTGAGAATAGTTTGTATTGGAAATTTATTATAACAGTTAAAAACTATAAAAAATAGTCTCAAGCTCACTTAAAAAATGATTGGAGTTAAAAAACAGTTAGATTCCAAAAAAAAAAAACATTTGAAAACGTAAAAATACAGTTTAACATTTGTTTAGAATTAGTTGGAATCGGGAAAAAATATGAAGAAAAAACTGTGAAAAACTTCTCAAAACAAAGAAGCAGTTAATTGACAAATGGCTGAAAGAGAGAGAGAAAAAAATGATAAGAACAGTTATAAACCTAAACAATAGAAATAATTTCAGCTAATTTTAATTGTATCAATAACAATTTAAAACTTACTATTTTTCCATTACCCTCAAACAGTTAAAATTTTATATAAACAATACCATTGGAATTTGTTTAGAAAAAAAACGTTTTATTTATTTATTTATTGTTAAATTCTTAAATTAATCAAAAATACATAAATAGAAATGCCCTAAAAAGCCAAAACTTGATCTAAAAATAATTGAAAAACTGTTATATAATATTATTTAAGGAAAATGAAACAATTAAGATTGAGAATTTTTTTAGAAAAAACGTAAAATTTTGTAAATGAAGAATTGAAACTGTATAAACGTCTTAAAAAACTAATCTTGATTGTTTCGAGGATTAAATAGACAAAATAACAAATTTCGCCCATTTACACTCACAGATATAACCAAATAACACGGCGAAGGACCAAGTGGTCGATAGCCAAATTTTACTACTACAACAACCATAACAAGTTACTTTTCTATTTTTGTTTTTGGTAACTGTTACATTTTTTTCCTTTTTTAATTTCTAACATTAATTTGTTTTTTTTGTTGATTATAATTTTTTATTAATCTTTCCTACTATTACTAAAAATTAAATCTTTTATTTTTCTTAAAGTTTTGAGTTATTTTTTCAATTTTTTATTGTTAAAAAAATAGTTTAAAATGTTTTTACTACTGTTTCTTTAGTAATTTTCATTTAGAAAGTTTTGTAAATGTCATTTTTGAAGTTAAGAATTTTTATTGTTTTCTTTATAAAAAATTTTGTATTTATTGTTTTTCTTAGCATTACAAAAAATAAATCTTGTTTTTTGTTTAAGTTTTCAGTTTCTTTTTCATTTCAAATTATAATTGTTCTTAAAAGACTATAAAGTTTAAAATTGATTTTTTTAATAACTACTGTTTATTTAATAAATGCCAGTTAATTATTTCATCATTCTTAGAGTTAAGTATTTTTCAATAGTTTTTTTTTTGTTTCTGCAGTTAAAACCGAGCTAGTTTAAAGAAAATTTTAAACTCTTTAAATATGCTAAATTTAAAATTAGCAAATTTCTTTTCTTTTTGGCAAGTGTTTTAAATTGTTTTTGCAAAATTGTAATTGTTTTTTGATTATTAAAACAATAAATCCTTTTTTCTTAAAGTTTTTGTTTTTAATTTTAAATTGTTTTTAAGCAAATTTAAAAAAAAAATCGAAAAATTAGAATGTTTCTAATTATTTTTTTAGTATATAAAATTTTCAATTGTTATTTTTTTGATTCTGCAGTTCAATTTTAATTAGTTTAAAGTAAATTTTTAACTGTTGTCTTCTATTAAACTTGCTAAATTTAAAATTTCTTTTTTGTTGGTATAATTACAACTCTTATTAACTCTTATTAAGCAAGTGATAAAATGTTTTTCAACCCTAAATTTCTTTCGTTTTCTTCAGTAAAATTTCAACTGTTTTAAATTTAATAACTGTTTTTTAAATAAAACATTGATTGACTGTTTTTGTTTAAATCCAACCTCTTGCAGCTGATATTTGTTCCTTGGTAAAACTCAATAATTTTTTTAAGAATATTTATGTTAATTATTTTGTCAACAACTTTTCAAGTTTTCTTTGTTTTTGTTTAAAAAAAAATTAATACTGTTTTTTTGTATTTGTAATTTGGCTAGTTTATAAATGTTATTTTAGAATGTTTTTAATTTTTTAAAAATAAAATATCAATTGTTTTTGGATATTTGTCTGTTATTAAACCATTTCAGTTGTTTTTTGACCAAAACTCAATTGTTTTTTTTTAATTGATTTAAAATGATTTTTCTTTTTATATTGAAATTTACAATGTTTTAACCACAAATAATATTTGTCGTTGACACATAGTGAATGTTTGAATTCAGTGTTTCAATTGTTTTATTCTGTTTGTTGTAAAAGTCCTAATATTTTAAAGCAAAATTTTAAAGCAATTTTTTTTGTACAGTTACTAATTTTAAAGTTTATAAAATTTCTTTTTTTTTTTTAGTATAAACTCAATTATTCTTAAGCAAGTTTTAATTTTTTTAATTTCTCTTTTGGTAAAATTTTAACTGTTATTTATGCTTATAATAATTTATAATTACTTTTAAGTTATCAATTATTTTTTAATAATCATCTTAGCAAATCTGAATTATTTTATTGGCAACTGTTTCAAAATGTTTTTATTTCCAGATTCTTTTCTGTAACAGTTTATCAATAGTTTTGGGATATTTTTGTTTTCCATCAATTGTTTGTTCTTAGAGAAGAATTGTTTCCAACTGTTTTAATTTTTGTTTTGTTATTTTTGCTGTTGTATTTAAGCATTAAACCAATTTGTATTTTCTGATGTTTCTGCAAAAAAATATTACAAAACAGTCGATAATTTAAAAAAAAACACTTAAAATCTGCCTAAACTTGAAAAAATTGTAACAAATGTGATTTTGCAGAACGAAGTTATTTATTTTGTAATATTTTATTTACTTACTTATTTAAAATGAAAAATTGTCAGTATCCTGATCAGTCTAATCGTATTGAGTGTTACTTATGTCCGTTACACAAATAAAAAAACATACATTATAACATACGAGGTGTAACTAAAAAGTTCGCGGAAATCCCTCTCCACGGTTTGTTGTGGAGTAGTGGGGGCAAGCCAGTGACCTCGCCCAACTCTTTGTACTCTAACTGAATCTCAGTCCAGGTTTCATCGGCTTCTGAGTCTGTTGGGCGGTTATGTGATTTTTTTTCTTAACCCTTCCTAAGTATCGCGTCGCCATCATGGAGATTTCTTCTAATGAGGAACAGCGAATCATCATTCAATTTCTCACAAAACTTGGTAAAACTCCTACTCAAATTTTGACGGACTTGAATACAGTTTATGGAGATGATTCCTTAAAAAAAACTGCTATTCACAAGTTTCGAAAATCGTGGTCCAATGTAAATGATTTGGAAACTTTAGTAAGTGTTATATAAAACATGTCAACTCGATGAGGTCTAGGAATATCACCAAAAATTACTTTACTATTTTCTCTAACGACCCTCAAAAATTCGTATCTCTACCGTTGCGTTTATGGGGGTATTTTTATTTTTTTGTTCGGCGCCAACGTAAAAATCATGTTGCTTGCTACTCGGGATCTCGACCCAATTTTAATGGGTGGCGCCGAACAAAAAAATTAAAAAGACCCCAAAAACGCACCGGTGAAGATACGAATTTTTGAGGATCTTTTTCATCGGTAAAAAATCAGCGCCAGTAGTTGAGGAATGGGCGCAAAACCCATTGACAGAATGCA
Organism: Ontholestes murinus; assembly: GCA_963969525.1. Taxonomy (NCBI): domain Eukaryota; kingdom Metazoa; phylum Arthropoda; class Insecta; order Coleoptera; family Staphylinidae; genus Ontholestes; species Ontholestes murinus. The sequence continues at coordinate 7,887,725 of OZ018397.1, read as the reverse complement.
ATACGTGCAGAATAATCAGCATAAAGAAGTGCTTGATCGCGTTGTTAATGATGGATACAACAAATAGTCTAAGTAGTTTTTAAACAGCCAGTCCTATTGCTCACATTCAAAGCATTTGCAATTTTTCGAATAGAATAACCTGAATCATCATCCTCTATCATGTCTAACACATTATCTTCCAAACTTACCGTGTCTACTGCTGTATTTTCTTCTTCTTATATCTCCCCGTCTATTTTGGGTTCTATGGGTTTTCATCCACCCATCTTTTCCATACTTTTCTATTTCTAGTTATCATTTTCACCTCCTTCATCGTTTTCCCACTTGTTTTCTCTGCCTCCGCTATTTGCTGTACTCATTTTTTGTTTGGTCTTCCTCCTTTCTCTTTTTTATACTCTTTGCTTCGAATATTGTTTTTGTTATCCTAATGTGTCTCACCTCCTTTGCATTTATTTTGATGTTTTGTTTCTTCTGCGTTGTCCAGTTTTGACTTGCGTACAGTATTTTCGGTACTACTATTGTATTATATTAAATTATATATTCTTACGTTTGTTGTTTAATTTTTTTCTTACTGCTTTCTATCTGCAATATTCAGAAATTTGTTGGACTTTTTTGCTTTAGTTTCCAGTTCTAGATCATTTTTTTTTTTGTTATTTGTTATAATGGTTCCCGGGTATTCATATATTGAAACTGTTTCCAGCTCTGTTTCCTTATATTTTATAATGATGTGATTGTCTTCTTTTCCGTTTATATGCATAATTTTACTTTTTTCTGTGTTGCTTTCCATTTTTAGTTCTTCTTTCCGTTCCATATATTGACTATTTTTTGCATTTTACTTTGTGTACCTGCTATTACTGGTTGTAGTCGGTGGTACTGTTTGTGGTTGGCCTGCTTTTGTTCTTGTGTTCCTAATTACTTTTGTTATTTTAATGAAAATGATGGTCGCGACCGTTATACAATGTGGTAGTTCATTTTAAAAAAGGTTAAATGAAAATAATTTTTAAGTTTTTATATCACTATTTATAGTGTATTAATAGTGGTATAAAAACTTAAAAATTATTTTCATTTCCCTTTTTTGTATTTTAATTATTGTGCTAAAAAGCTTCCTCGCATTTTTGGGGATCTTTTAAAAGTTTAACATATTTTTTGTATTGTATTTAAGTATTGGAGTTAAAAATACAACAAACTTCTTTGAATAATTAAGAGATGGTCAGGATTGGCCCAACATCAAAATTTTCGCAATTTTAATTATTCGATTTTTGGGAATTTCCAAAAAATCATCTTTGGTTTGTGAGGATTTTCAAATTTAAAGATTTTGAAATGCTTAAAGATTGTTATAGAATTCTTACCATGTCTTGGAAGATTTTTTAAATATGTGGAATTTTTCTTAATTCTAGTTTTTTCACATGTATAATTGTTTTTAAATCCTAACGATTCATCAGATTTTTCAATTATATGAAAAAATTTTTTAGTTAGAATTGTTTTAGTTCGTTACTTTTTAGCATACTTACAATTTCTTACGTTTTTTAGATTTCTAAGATATTGCAGATTTGTGAAGACGTTTCAACATTATTCAACAAATTCTTTTGGATTCTTCAGAGGCTATAGTATTTAAAGATTTGTTTTAAGGTTGCCAAAATGTTTGGGGTTCGATTTGATTAATATGTCTAATATATTTAATAAATCGTTCCGAATTGATTTAAAAAAAAGTCAAAAAAGATTTGACTTGTAAAGTTGTGAAGATTTCCGAATTTCAAGATTAAATTTTTTTAAATTTTTAGTATTCTTATATTTTGCAGATTTCTAAGATTTTCTAGATTTGTGAAAAGTTTTACATCATTTTCTTTAAATATCATGTTTAAAAAAATTCAAAATTCTTTCGACTCTTAAAAGGTTATCAGAATTTTCTCCATTTTGTATCCATTTTTTTTAATTTAAAGATATTACTATGAAAGTTAGGAGAGTTAAATATTCCAAAGTAAAACTCGTTACCTTGTTTCTCACTGCGTTATGTTGATGAGATCCAAAATAGATCGAAACCGGTTCGTGGCTGTTGTTAAGGAACAATAATTTTTTGAGTTAGTTATTTTTTTCCTACACGTTTAATATTTACCATTCTTTTAAAATTCTTTCGATTGCTTAGATTTTAGAGATTCACATTTTTCGTAGATCTAATTGTTGTAGTTTTTCAGTTTTTATTATTCTTAGAATATTTTACATTTTAAAAATTCTGAAATTTTTGTAGACTTTGAAGACTTTTTAACATCAATTTTCGTTGTATAAAAAATCTAACCAACTTTCGATTATTCAGAGATTAACAGGATTTTCCGAATTTTAAAATTTGTTTCAAGGTTGTGCAAATTTTTAAAATTGATTTTTTTTAAATATGTCTGAAGATTTAATACATTATTTAGAAATCAAGATTTTTTTTACTTTTATAGATTTTCAACATAAAAGTGTTAGCAATTTTAATTATTAGCTCTTTGAAAGTGACAAAAAAGCTTCATGACTTAATACATTTTTGAAGGTTGCTTAAGTTCTCTTGTTTATAGAATTCTTACGATTTCTTTTACTTTACTTCATTGATCTTTCATATAGAAATTGTAGTGGTTTTCCTGAAAGCTAAGACTTTTTATAATTGCTTTGAAGATCATTAAAATTACTAAAGTCAGTTATTTTTGTTTCTAATTATACTAAGGGTATACAAGCCCAAGCTTTTCTTCGCACAAGCTTCACCTGTTTAATTAAATACAACAAATTCTAAAAATATTACCGAAATATCAATGTCTGGTCAGAATGTTATCATAACTCTACCGATCAAGCACAAACCATTTCTGCTTCACATGCCAGTTGTTTTTATTAAAAACTTTGATTCAATACAGGAATATAATGAAAATGTCGATATACATTCCAAAAAGACTGTCTTCGCTTCAACAACTTGTGTTCGGCTACAGTTGATGAAGTTACAATTACAAAAAGTGTAAATCTGACTTCACCATCAAAATCTTGCTCAAAAATTCATTAGTTATCGACGATGATTTAAACAAGGAAGTAATTGCTTCTTCTTCAGAATGTCTCGATGCAACGTTTTCTGATATATCTGACAATAAATAGTTACAGTTACAAGTTGCTTCTTTAAAAGTTGATAATGAAGTTAATCAAATCCAGGATGAGGGTACTTCAGTAGCCACTAATCTATCTGTATCAGATGATCTTACTTCGCCAGAAACAAATAATAACAATGCCAGTTCTGTAGAAAAAACAATGCATCCATTTTAAGGAAAAGAATTCGTCTTCACTGCCAATATCTCCAGCAGTTATTAATGTTGACATTGAAGTTAATCCAGAAGAAGCTAAACCATCCTAATTACTAGAAACATGTTCTGATGAAGTTTCTTCTTTTGAAATTGATTCAACCTATTCCAGCAAAGTTTCTTCTACAAATTTTATCTATGAATCTAATTCAGAAGTAACTAATAAGCTTGCATATTCAGATAAAATTACTTCTGCTGAAGCTGATAATGTGGTTACTTCAGAATGCTCTATTATGCCTTCATCATCAGAATTACGTTCTGATGAGGTTGCTTCATCGCTCTATCTTCATCGTGACAATCAAGTTTCTTTGGAAGATACAAATATGTCTCAATGTTTAGATAAAAATTCTTCTGTTGAAAGTATTACTAAGATTAATACAGAAGAAGAGAATCTGCCTTTCACGTCGGAAACATACTCCAATGTTTCTTCTTTAGAAAGCGATAGTGACGCTGCCAATGAAGATAATTCAGAAAAATTATTATTATATATTTATTATCATCAGAATCATGCGATGCAATTTGCTCTGATAATAAAAAAAATAAAACCCAACGATAACACAAATTCTGGAGCTAGTTTTGAATTATCTGGAGAGCCTTGCTCAGAAGTAGTCGAAATCGCTTCTAATGTAACAAGAGTAAACATTGCAGAAACTTGTGATTTAGTAAAAATAGATGTTGAGGTTAACGTAGAGACTGCAACAACAATTCAATCTTCTGAAACAGGTGAAAGGTTTGATAAATACTGATGGTGAAGTTAAGTTAGCCTATGAAAAAGGTAGCTTACTATTTCCAATTTCTGATACAAATATCGATATATTAAACAATGCTACTGCAATAGAATCTTGTGATGATATTTGTTCGAATTTTGTGACAACTGATAAGACGATTAATACAGGATGATTAGAAACTTCGAAAACTTGTTTAGTCTCTAATGTAGATTTATCAAAAACTTTTGATGTTTCAGTAGAATCTGATGGAGGTGCTAAAATAGGAGAAACTAACGATATTTCATTGCTAGATACTTTATACACAAGAAATAGAACACGAAAATGGCGCAAGAATAATCAAAACTTGCTTCAGTATTTAAAGCTTGTGATGTAACTTCGGTTTCAGTAGAAGTGGAAAGACCAGAAATTGTGGTACCTTCTGAATGTCTTCGGATGTTTCATTAGAAACTGAAACAATTAATATTATTGATTTTTGCGGCTTCTACTTCGTTATGCATGTTGAGTATAAATAAAAACACATTGTAACTTTGTTTGTACAGGGTGATTCATTAAGGGTGGCCACCGGCCTTATCTCGAAAACCGTATATCCTAGAATTTGGGAAAAAAAAATCTTATCACATAATCGGCCAAAAGAAAATGCGTAAAAACATTTTTAAATGCTTAGCTTTCCGCTAGGTGGCGCATTTGATCATTTACATAATTATTTTCCGTTTTTTACAAAATATTACCGCATTAAGGCTATTGAAAATTATCAAAATTAGAAACTACTGTACTTGGTTTACAATTTTTGCTTAAGTCATTTTTTTCTATCACCTACAGTTAAGTGGTGAGGGAAATATACTTTTGTTTACAGAAAAGTAAAGTCTGTAACTTTCGTATACCTTAACCGATTTTCACAAGCTTAGGCTCAATGGAAAGAGTATTAGAAGTTGATTACAAAAATAACATTAACACATTTAATCTATGCGCTGGCAACTAGAGGGCGTTATGTAACACTTAACCCTATTTATGTATTTTTCTCAGAAATATCAAATGGAATGATATATCTCGAAGCAGCTTACAAAAAAGAAAATGAAATTACATATTGTTTCGCCAAAACCGCAAACTGATATCTCTTATCATTCCAAAGATATTTAGATTTTTTAAATTTTCGTTGTTTTTCGTTGTTTTCGAAGTGTTGGTTCACCCTGTAAGGTGTAAATGAAAATATATGGCTAAAGTTACTTTTAGAAAAAATGTCATGTAAAAACAAAAGGCAACAATATTTATTAGCATAATTAATGAAAAATAATCAAACTTATTACCCATAACAGAAATTTACAAAAACTGAAATTTCTAAAAGCACCCATTATCTAGTTATTTTAGAAACTCAAACTGTTTCTCCTTATTTGCTGTACCTACACAAATTCAGTCCTTCTAGAGTGAAATTTTATCCTATATTCCTTAAAATTTCTTCAATGGTTTTATTTGGATAAGCTGTAACATTACGAGTATGTCAAACTATTTTCCTGGGCGATGTTGTAAAAGTAATCAAGTCACCTTTGGAAATGACATTTCTGTTTTGTGATTGTTTATTTATAATTTGTTGTTGCTGTCAAAGTTAATGTGAACGTTTGAAAAATCACTTTATTATAATGCTTTATTTTTCAAATGAAGTAGCATATGATATGCTAGCAGTGTATTTTGAAAGTCTACAAAATGCAGTCACTGTTGAAAGAGAATCTGGGTTACGATTTCCTGAAAGACGGCGTCATTCAAGAAAAGTTTTTAAAAGACTGGCAGAACGATTACGAAAAACTGGCAATGTTCAACCTGTTTCGGTAAGAAATAGGGCACGTAGAAGACAAAACGAAGAAAATGTTATTAACGTCTTGGCATACGTTAACGCTGAACCACGTGCAAGTATTAGGGAAATTGCAAGAGATCTAGAATTAAATTATTCTTTGGTGAATAGAATACTAAAAGAACATAAAATGTATCCTTACCATGTTGTTTTACATTAAGAGTTAAAAGACATTGATTTTGATCGACGACTATATTATTGCAACTGGTTAAAAGAAATGTTAAATGATAATCAACAATTTCTATCTGCAATATTAAGGACGGATGAGGCTACATTTTCAAGCTCTGGTAAAATTAACTTGCACAACAGTCACTACTGGTCAGAAACAAATCCACACTGGCAGAGGGAAGTCAATTACCAAAATCGCTGGAGCATAAATGTGTGGTGTGGTATTTTAAATAGGAAGACCTTTTTCCTTTGAAGAAAAATTAACGGGCCAAAGGTACTTAGATTTTTTAACTAACGATTTGCCCATCCTCCTAGAAGACGTTCCAATTCGTAACAGATTAGACATGTGGTATCAACAAGGTGGTTGCCCAGCACATTTTGCCGCAGGTGCCCGAAATTATTTAGATATTGTATTTTGAAATAAATGGATTGGAAGGGGAAGTATTTTTCCATGGCCAGCAAGGTCACCAGATCTTACGGTTTTAGATTTCTTTTTATGGGGTAGAATTAAAGATTTGGTTTTTAAAACACGTCCAACTACACGTGAGGATATGAAAGAAAGGATTCGGCAAGCAGTAAGAGGTATTTCTGGTGCTGAAATTGAGGCCAGTGTCAATTCCACTATAGAAAGACTGAATTTGTGCATAGCAAATGATGGGAAACATTTTGAGTACCTAAAATAACTAAGTAATAGGTACAGTTATCAATTTTAGTTTTTTGTATTTTTTTTTTCATTAATTATGTTTATAAATATTGTGCCATTCGATTTAACTTGATATTTTTTTGAAATGTAACTGTAGCAGTATGTTTTCACTTACAACTTACACGGTGAACCAACACTTCGAAAACAACGAAAAACAACAACGAAAATTTATAAAATCTAAATATCTTTGGAATGACAAGAGATATCAGTTTGCGGTTTTGACGAAACAATATGTAATTTCATTTTCTTTTTTCTAAGCTGCTTCGAGTTATATCATTCCATTTGATATTTCTGAGAAAAATACATAAATAGGGTTAAGTGTTACATAACGCCCTCTAGTTGCCAGCGCATAGATTAAATGTGTTAATGTTATTTATTTTTGTAATCAACTTCTAATACTCTTTACATTGAGCCTAAGCTTGTGAAAATCGGTTAAGGTATACGGAAGTTACAGACCATTTTCTGTAAACAAAAGTATACTTCCCCCACCACTTAACTGTAGGTGATAGAAAAAAATGACTCAAGTAAAAATTGTAAACCAAGTACAGTAGTTTCTAATTTTGATAATTTTCAATAGTCTTAATGCGGTAATATTTTGCAAAAAACGCAAATTAATTATGCAAATGATAAAATGCGCCCCCTAGCGGAAAGCTACGCATTTAAAAATATTTTAACGCATCTTCTTTTGGCCGATTATGTCATTAGAATTTTTTTCCCCAAATTCTAGGATATACGGTTTCCAAGATACAGCCAGTGGCCGGCCACCCTTAATGAATCACCCTGTATAACACTATTTAACAACAAAAAATATATAGTGTTATACAAACAAATTTACAAAGTGTTTTTATTTATACTGAAACAATCATAAAATAACCACCACAAATTCTCCTAATGAAGTTGCGTGTGTTTCATTGGAAAAGGACCAGATCAGTACGGAAAGAGCAAAAACTTTGGAAGATAAAACAATTGCTTCTGTTTCAATAGACACTAATACTGAAGGAACTATAGGAGAACCAAATTTAGATTCAACTACTTTAGATGAAGTTGCTTCTCTCGCAATTAATTTAGTTCCACTTAATCAATTATAGTGGTTCTAGAACAGCCGCGATTCTTTAATTGAACCTTCATTAGAAAATGATAAATATGATAAAATTGCACCGTTGACAGAACCTACGGCTAAAGCTGTCTCTGATGATGAGACTAATATAGAAAGATCGAATAACTTTCCATCGTCAGATAAACTTGCTCATATTGATAGCGCAATCTCACTGAAAAAGGGTGAATTAATATTTCACTGTCAGGCAGTACTGTCCCATTAGAAACTAATAATGATTCTTGTTGTGAAAAAGAAAAATTAGCTTCACTAACAAAATCTTGTCCTAATACTGAAAAGACGATATCGACATCCTTAAAAATTGACAATGAAGTAAAATTAGAAAGGGAAAGTCATAGTTATTCATTAGAAATCTAAGATAAAGCGAATTTAGAAAGAGAAAAGGTTAAATCATTATCAAAGATACTAAATAAAAAAGATAATTTGGATGAAGAAAATTTTTCTTCATTGTCAAAGGTTGAAGATTTGGAAGAAGAAAAACATTTCTTGCTATTAGAAACTGCCATAGAGACTAATTTAGGAGGAGAAATACTTGCTTCGCCTCCAGAAACTGATGATAAAATCAATTCAGAAGCAGAGAATCTTGCTTAAAATTCAGTGATTGATAATAGAGCTAATATTTGGAGAGAATGCGATGCCTTAACTGATGATAGAGCTAATACAAAAGACATTGCTAATTCATCAGGAGAGGATGGAGAAAAACTTGATACGTTACCAGAAATTATAATTCGTTTGTCTTCCTGGTTTGAATGCTGCTTGTTCTTTTTCTAGTACCTTTCCTATAATTTGTCTTAGTCTTTTCTCTCTTATTTTAATGTAGATTTTAAAGTACACTGATTCTGGTTCTGTAATTTAGGGTTTTTGGGATTGCCTCTCTTTCCCATGTCTCTGTTTCTCACCTCTTGATTGCTATTAAATTGTCAAAAAATTCCATTGCATTTTTAAAAATTATGTTATACAATTCTATTCAGCATTTTTTTTGTAAAGAATATGTGTTCCTTTGTACGTTTTGCCGACACGATAATCGCATATTTTAATGCTGCCGAATCGATATGAGGGCCTCATTAATAAGGGGGATCGCGGCAACGGCGTATTTCAGCTATTCCGTCCCTCCAATACGCATTTTGATTCCGAATTCCGGCTCTCAGCTGCGCCATATCGATCCGTTCCGCCGGCCCACCCACCACCACCCTGCTTATGATTCTAGCGGGGTCCTCGTGAAAACTTGCGTACACGGGGGTCCTCTGCATTAAAAATCATATCGTAAAAATATAAGAAATAAAAAAGAAAAAAGAAAACGGGGAAACGCATACGAGCCTTTGTTGTTGTTAAGGCGAGTCTACGATTCGAGTGTACAGGACGATGGGAATTGGTCTCGTTATTCTTGCATACATCAAAGAAGGTTTTCAATAAAGAAAAAAAAACTAGTACATACGGTTGGTCGAGAAGAATCAATTGCTTTTTTAAAATTATTATTAATATATTTATAATTTTTTACTATAATTCAAAAGTATACTCAATTAATATATAGAGTATTTCAATAAGGGCTTCTTATCTTTAAATTTAAATAAAACGAAGTGTATGTGAGATATCATCAACATTTTTTATTCGTTTGGACATTATGTCAATACTTTACATCCGAAATGTCCAATTTCCTATGAATCAGTCTGAATTTGACCTATGGCATGGGTTATGTTGGCTTTGAGGGTCGATGTGGGTTGTGGCTTATTCGCATAGATATGCGACTATTTAAGGTTTCGACTCATCTGCTGCATTTTCTTCATTGCTCCCATTACACCCTGCAAGAATTTACACCTTACTTTTTTTTCCTGTTCCACAATCCCACGGCCGCCGGCCACACAACAGCAGCTCACTTTTCTTCACGACCTTCTGGCTTTCAGATATTTCCGCTCATCTGCGCCGCATCGGCTTTCATCGTCGACATTTCAATGGGCTTCTAGTCGAGTTTTATCGGGTGTAATTGTATTGATTGACATTGACATAAAAAGGGGGGGAAACGTTCTAGTTTTTCCATGGACCATTGAACATAAAAAGGCAAATCATATAAATTATAATTGTAAAATTTTGACATAACATATTTTAACTTCTTGTGAATAGTTTTTTTTTTAATGATAATTATTATAATACACTTATAATATACAACATAATACCAACTTGTATGGTTAGTCGAAAAAAAAAATAGTCACAAGTAATACCATAAGTGATGGCAATTTACTCGAATAAATTTTGTTTTTGCATGAAAGTTTGTTGCTTAGCGATTTTAATGAGAGCAACTGTCACGAAAAAATGATTTTTTCTATCAGTTGCTCGAATAAAAATCGCGAATAAGCAACAAACTTGAATGCGCTAAAAACGAAATTTATTCCGATTTAATTGTCATCACGAATGGTATTTGGAAAGACTATTCCACGACTTGAAACGAATATCGGTGAATGGTTCAATGTTTATATTAAAATTTTTATGCAGTATTTTGGTCGAAAAATTCGACATTGATTAAATAACACCTCCCTTATAATCATTTGCATTTACCTTCTTTATATTATACGCCCAGTCGTCATAATCGCGGCAAGAGTTTCCATTAAAGTTTTGCTAACAACTGGTAGTTTTTATCGGCGCAGATTTCTTTAAATCGTTTCCAAACACACGATCTCGTTTAAGTTTGATTTTTTGGTGCAGAACTTGTCACCGTCGCATTTATTATGGATGATGAAGTGTTACCAAACCTTTTGATTTTATAACCTACTTGCAACTAACATACGTAGAACCAACGTTTTTCGCTTTTTTATCAAGGCTAATTCAATTCATTTGTCGGGAAATAGCTAACTTCAGGTTATTCAGGTGAATAAACAGCAACTTGGTGTTTATTCACTTATAAATTGACGTGATTGGCTAAAAAATATCACGTGCCTCATTTTCATTGGCTACATTCAATAGGAGTGGAATAGTCTAGGTAAAATCTTAAAAATAGAAGAAATCTCTGGATAATTACTATAAAATATCAATCTTTACATCTAATAAATATTAATTTACTAGGGAATATAGTTGATACTTGTTGTGCTACCCTCTTGATGGAACCAGATATGTAATTAATAGGGAAATTAGTCGGGTTACAGAATTTTAAAACTTGAGAGAAGTTTTATGGGTCTCCAAGTAAAATAGCTGATTTAAGTGAATTCTCTTACTAGGAACGGAGAAAGATACCTTCTCTAATAATCAAGGTGAATCTAAAGACCCATTTACAAATCCATGGAGAGTGCAGATAGGAAGAGATATGATATTAAGGATTTTCATAACCTTGTATTTCCCTCTATAATTAACTTCTTTAAATACCATACATCGAAAACATTTATTTTGAACCATTTTTGTCCAGATACAAAAGCCAAACTCAAGATGTCTACGCACCAATATACAGTCGACGTTCAGTTCTTTGCAACTACGCCACACACAATCACACATTTGTCTAGATTTCCAGACTTGAGTGATTTAATGAATAATAAATGAATAGGGCGACATAAAAAATATATATAATTCTAAATGAAATAATTTTGGACCGTCAGGTCCACGGGTATGTAATGGTTTAAGTTTAAATATAGCGTTGAAAACTTCTTCGATGCTAACTGTTAACTTAATGTCATAAATTGGATATTGGATTTTTATACGGGCATTCATCATTCAAGTTCGGATTTAAATCCAAATCTGAGTAAACCTTTGAAAAATACTCAAAAAATGAGTCAATTACACCGGAACCAGTATCTGCAGGGATATTATTACAAATATTTCGGAAGGATAACTATTTTCTTTTTTAAGATTCTTTATATATCTCCAGAAAAACTTCGGATTCGATTTAAGAGAATTGTTAACATCAGTGATATGTAATTACGGTAATTTGATTTAGTTAACATCTTACACTGCTTACGAATATTAGGAACATGATCAGTCACTTTGCAGACCACTAGAATTACTTTTTGCGTGAGCTTTGTCAAATTATCAAGTTTTTTTACATTTCCGTGTTTTTACATTTTGGTGTTTGAACATTTATACATTGTTTTTTTGAAATGATAAAACATCCAAATAATTTTCACATTTTGACGTTTTAATGTTGTAGATGTAAAAGACTTAGGTGTCATATTTGACAAAGAATTAACATTTGTGCCCCATATTCAAGCTGTAAAAACGGAAGCCTTAAAAATGTTAGGATTTATTAGGCGCATTTGTGAACCATTCCGTGACATTTACACAATTAAAAAACTGTATATATCTTTTGTGCGTGCTAAATTAGAATATTGTGCAGCCGTGTGGTCCCCTAATTATATAATACATAAGCAGGCTATTGAACGTGTACAGAAATTATTTGTTAAATACTTATATTATAAAACATATTCAATGTATCCAGATAACACCTTAAGTTATAATGACCTATTGTGTATCTTTGAAATGAAGTCATTAGATGCAAGACGAGAAATAATTTTATTAAAGTGTTTATATCACATTATTCACGGCGGTATAGATGATTCAAATATACTAATGCAAATTAATTTATTTGTACCCAGAGTTTCAAGTAGAAATGCTTCCACTTTCTTAGCTAATAGAAGTAACACTAACGTATATTTTTACTCACCTTTAAATACCATGAAGCGTTTATATAATAACATTCAACATTCGGTTGATATCTTTCATTCTAATTTTAATAACTTTGTTGATTCTATTATTAAATTATATTGAAATTGTTTGTATGACACTTTTAGTTTTAAAACTAGGCCATGTAATTATTCTCTGTTTATATTGATTTATTGTATTTTGGATATTAATTTTAATTTATGTATGTTCTTTCAATTCAAATTTAAATCTTATTTTTATGTTTTCCCTGTTATTAGAGATGTATATTTTCTGTTGGGAAATAAATTATTATTATTATTATTATTATTATATCTTTATATCTCACGCAATTCAGTTTTCATTCAGTAACGTTTTTACATGTTCTCATTTCCAAACTTAACATTTAGATTTTTATAGTAGTAGTAGTAGTAGTGTTCTGCTATCGACTACTTGGTCCGTGTGTGTGTAAATGAGCTTTATACTTTAAAGGATCGCCCCCGTTACTCTAAAGCACCATTAATTGTATCCCAATGGTGAATGGTACCGGTCATTCATCCAACTACTGGCCCGAACCAACGTTGCTGCACGTCAGTTCGGGCTGCAACCGAATGCGCCACCATCGGCATTATATTTTTTCACAATTTCATATTTTAACGTTTGAATGTTGTTTTCCATCTTTTCACATTTTAATCTGTTTATATTTTAATTTTCTAGCTTTTCACATGCTAACTTTTTGAGGTTTACAAGTTTTCAAGTTGCCACAGTTTCTCTTTTTTTACATCATCTCATTTTACATTATAATGTTTACACCTATATACATATTTACGTTATATGTTTTATAATTATAACGTTTTCACATATCGAAATTTCTTTAAATTTTAACGATTTATTTTTTCCTTGGTCCTAACTTCTTATATTTTAACGAATAAAAATATTTCATATTTAACGTTTTTATACGTTTTAATGCACAACCTAGCCCTCACTAGGCCCGTTGTGCCGCCCTGGCTGGATGATAACGTTTTTATGTTGTGATAAGTTTACGTTGTTTCATATTTCAACGACTTATTTTTTTTTTTTAAATGTATTAACTTTATACATTTTAATGTTTTTAACGATATTTTCTTTTTTTAGTAATATTAGGAAATGATAAATGTTAGATTATGAAAACAAGAGAATGTGAAAACAATGCAAGTTACAACACGGTAAACATTAAAAGTTAAAACTTCAAAACAAAAATATATGTTAAAATGCAAAGATGTGGAAAAACGAGAGCAATTGAGGCAACATGAAAACATGTCAATGTTAATTTAAAAAAAAATAAAATATTAAAGTACGTAGATTAAAAAAATGGAAACGTCAAATTGCGAAAATCTGGAAACACAAAAACGTTAAAATGTGAAAAAGTGTTGATAGGAACATGTAAAAATGTTAATATGTAAAAATAAATACCTGAAAGTATTAATACGTTAAAACCAAAATCAATAAAAGGTTTGAAAATATAAAAAACGTAAAAACTAGAAAATGGTAAACGTTAGAGTGTGAAAACAAGATAACGTGAAAAACATATAAATGTTAAAAAATTATGATGTATCCATTTAAAACCTGAAAACAATATGTAAAATGCACTGTAACTTGTTATCTAAAACACAATGCTGAAACATAAATAACTTGAGCATTAAAATATATAAACGTGAAAATAATAAAACATTAACATTCTTAGATAGAATATGAAAACGGGAGAATGTGAAAAAACTAAATAAAAAATATCACGTTTATTAGGTTTCTTTTATGTTAGCACATTTTTCACGAGTTTTCACATTTTGACGATTTAATGTTTTCCTTTTTTTATATTTACACGTGATGATGATCGGGAAATGAAGTGAAAGACGGAAAGTGTGTCTGAATCATCCAATATAATATTTTATGAATATATATTTTTTTTTATTGTTAATTCTCATTCTCATTCTATGTATTGTGTTATAATTTCGTATTTTGTAATTTAGGGTTGTTATTTAATTATTATATTGTTTCTTTATCGTACATATTTATGTTATAGTTTTCTTGTAAAATGGTTAATTTCCGTCAATAAAGTTATTATTATTATTATAGAGCGATGAGTCACAATCAGCTGTCGGTGGCTCGACTATATTTTCAACTTTTAGGTTCATATGCTTTCACATTTTAACGTATTTAGGTTTTGAGCGTTTTCATATTTTAACGTTTTTACGTTTCAACGTTTTCACATTTAGGCGTTTTAACGTTTTCACTTATAACATTCATACGCTTCATTACTCTAAAGTTTATATATATATAACTGATTTTATTATACTTTTTAAATAATTTAATGTTACTTATGTTTCGTATGTTTTGTATGTATCTGTACGATTGGTGATTTTCACAACTTCTCAATAACATATTTTAACTTTTATGCATTTTTACACATTTACTTATTATTTCCGTTTTCAAATTGTAACGTTTCTACGTTGTGCAATTTGATTTTGTTTTATATTTTAACATTGTATATATTTTCCTTTTATGTTCTAACTTTTTACATTTGAACGTTTAACATTACTATATTTTTTGATTTTCGCGTTCTTTCTTTTCATTAGTAGTAGTAGTAGTAGTAGTGTTAGGCTATCGACCACGTGGTCCTTCCGCCATGTGTCATTTGTGTATTTGTGTGTGTGTAAATGAGCTTGTTGCTTTAGAGGATCGCCCCCGTCACTCTAAAGCACCATTAATTGTATCCCAATGGTGAATGGTACCGGTCACCCATCCGACTACTGACCCGAATCAACGTTGCTGCACGTCAGTTCGGGGCCGTAACCGATGCGCCACCACCGGCGTGTTTCTTTTCATTATTTTCCAGTTTTTTTTAAAATTTAATTCGTTACGTTTTTAGCTTTTAACGTTTTAATACATACATCTATTTCCGTTTTCATATACTAACATATTATATGTTCTTATTTTAATATTTTTATACGTTTTAACAAATTGACATTCATACAAACATTTGTAAGTTGGCACATTTTTAAGTTTTCATGTTTTTACATGTTGAACCTTTTAACATGTGCATATTTTAAAGCTTTAATGTTTTATATTTTATTTGTTGACGTTTTACCGTTTTTAGGTTGTTACTTTTAACGGTAAACATGTTTCCAACTTGTCACAATTTCCCTCGTTTTTTGCATGTTAAGATGTTAACCTTTCAGCTGTTATTTTCCAAATTCATACTGATATATCAGTTTTGATACATTTGCGTTTTCACATTATCTTCTTTTAAACTTTTTTTTTCTTTTATTTATTTATTTATTACATCTTTGCGCTCCGTTCTATTAAACAAAATATTACAAAATATTACAATTATGGTAAATAGTGTGAAAGAGTGACCCTCACTGCCTACCAGAAACAAGGGTTGGAGTGGAAGATCATCGCAGCTGCATGAACTCCGCCCAGCTTCATCCATCCAAAATTTTTGTATGTTTTGTATATTTTTATATATTCGTATGTATCTTTTTTTGGAAAGAAGCTAAAGTCTAATAAACATAAAGTATAAACATAATATACTGAATATTTTGATCGAAGGGAAGGCGGGCGAAGTACACTTTTCGAAGGATCTTCCACTCAAACCCATAATTAGGCATCATCAATGCGTTACTTGCATCCATTATATATTTAAATAAAGCATAATTTTGTCTTTAAATAGACATATTTTTATAACGTTTCCACGTCATCAGGTTTTCGCATAATAAATTTTAAGTGTTAACCATTTTCTTGTTTAATATTTTCTAATTTTAAACTTTACCTTTTATTAATTGATATTTCTCTTCACGTAATTCACAAACCAATAATATAATTAAATTAAGGTTTTGTGTTTTGAAATTTTTACAAATTTCGATTTATACAATTTAATGTTTCTACATGTTCTCATTTTTATTTTTTATTTTTATTCAATCCCACAATTTCACACTTCAACAATAAATGTTACATGTTTAAATAATTTTATATTTTTTCCTTTTAACGTTTTCACGTATCCAGGTTGTTACTTTTAAACATTAACATATTTCCATCTTCCCACAATTTCTCTCGTTCTTAACATTTTAACGTTTCAGCTGTTATTTTTCAAATTCATTCTCATTTTTTTATAACGTTTTCACGTTATGAGGTCTTCATATTATAACTTTTAATACATTTGTATCACACGGAAAACGGAATTTTTCTTATCATTTTTTTGGATTGTATTTATATTCTTTATTACATCTCCCACTCTTTTCTTATAAAATAAATATATTACAAAATAATAAAATATACTCAAAAAATTTTGGCTGAAGGGAGGGCGGGCTGAGTTCACTTCTTCGAAGGATCTTCCACTCAAACCCATAAATATAGATCATGCTTCTTCCAACTTCTGTTACAGGTTACAGAATTAAAATGTTTCACAATATAAAAAATAAAAACAATATTGTATAAATAAAGAATATATGCGCTTATGATGGAAATGAGTTAAGTTTCCATATTTTCTAATTTTAAGCTTGTTTTTGTTTTAATTTTTTCCAAATATTTCCGTTTAGACAATTTAACGTTTTTACTTGTTCCCATTTATATTTTTTTATATTGCTTCGTTCTCTTCATTTCATAATTTTAAGATTATCATTCTCTAGTTTTCACGTTATTGATTTAATCCGTAATGTTTTCTTGTTTTCACACCTTTTTGAAGTTGGTCGTATTAACATAGTTTCGTTTTTGGACATTAACGTTTTTACATGTAACCATTTTCACTTTTAACATTCTAACGTTTATACGTTCTCACAATTTCACATTTCAACATCTGAACGTTTATGTTTTTGAATTTTCACATATTTCCGTTTAGATAATTTACTGTTTTTACACGTTCTCATTTTCACCTTTTTTGCACTTCAGCAATAAATGTTCTCACATTTTAACGTTTTCACTCTTTAATATTAGTACGTTTCAACGCTGCTTTAACGTTTTTACGTTTTTAGGTTTCTTTTAACGTTAACATGTTTTCACGTTGTCAAAATGTCTCTCTTTTTTCACATCTGTACACTTTAAATATTTCAACTTTACGCATTTTGTACGTTTTCAAGTCATAACGTTTTTACATCTACACATTTTACGTTGTTTTATGTTTTTCCAACTTACTTGTTTCAGGTTACATTTGAACGTTTAACATTTTAATGTTTTTCTGTTTATTTTTCATTATCAAATTTTCATAATACAACGTTTACCTTTTTCTAGTTTTCATGTTTTTTTAAATATAATACTTAACATTTTTATGTTTTCACATCTTTTCTTCTTCATTTTTATATTTTAATCAACACTTTTTATTGTCACGTTTATTTTCACGTATTCACGTTTTCGTACATTTTAACGTTTTTTTTTATGTTCAAATAACTTTCGAACGTTAAGATGTGAAATTGTAGAAACGTATAAAAATGTTAAATGTTTAAAAGTGAAAACGATTTTTTAACATTTAGTGTTTTCAAACGTTTTAACATTTGAAAGTTGTGACATTTTTATGTTTCCATATTTTTACATTTTATCGTTTTTACTGTTAACATTTGCATGTTTTAAGACTTTAACGTTTTCATATTTTTATCTTTTAACGTTTTCAGGTTGTTAATTTTAAATATTAATGCGTTTCCATCTTGCAATAATTTCTCAACATTAAACGTTAAAATATTAAGATCTTAACGTTTCAGCTGTTATTTTTCAAATTATAACGTACCTACGTTATCACAATTTTACGTTTTTTTACATATTAATGTTTAAAGTTTTTTAACGTTCAACGTTTTGACATTTTTAGGGTTTTCACGTTATTTAAAATGGAAATATGCGAAAATATTGAAACGTTAAAGCTTATAATTAGAAAAACGCGAAAACATTTCGTAATTCTTCATTTTTAGAACTACAAAATGTTTTTCTACAACGTAAAGGAGTTTAATATATTTTTATTATTAGAATAAAACGTTGATTAGAACATGAACAAAAATGCAAATAGCTTGAGCATCCAAATATAAAGACGTGAAATAAGAAAACGTTAAATATAATATTAAAACGGAAGAACGCAAAAATCAAAATGTAAAAACACGTCAAAATGCGAACACCTTTAAATATTAAAAAGTGAGAACATAAGAATCTGAAATAACGTTATAATGTTTCTAACTTTTCCATGTAATTTAATGTTTTTACATGTTCCTATTTTTATTTTTTTTAATGTTTATTCGATCCAACAATTTTGCATTTCAACAATAAATGATCTTACATGTTATAAGGCTACATATTTCAACTTTTTGTACGTTTTCAAGTCATAACGTTTTTTAACCTTCTTATATTTTTACCTTTTAACGTGTTCACTTATCCATGTTTCATAATTTCACCTTGCCAGAATTTCTCTCGTTCAACATTTTAACGTTTCAGCTGTTATTTTTGAAATTCATACTCATATTTTTTATAACGTTTTCACGCTATCAGGTTTTCACATTACAACTTTTAACCCATTTGCATCATACGGAATAGTAGAAAATTTGATTATGAAATCTAACGCTTACCATTCTTTAGTTTTTACGTTATTGATTTAATCCGTAACGTTTTCACACCTTTAAAAGTTATTGGAAATTAATCTTCATACATGTAACCATTTTCACTTTAAACAAGTCTCACAAGTTCACATTTCAACATCTGAATATTAAAAAAAAAATCACATATTTCCGTTTAAATTATTTAATGTTTTTACATTTTCACCTTTTTTTGCACTTCTATAATAAATGTTTTTACATTTTAACGTTTTCACTTTTTAATATTAGTACGTTTCTACGCTGCTTTAACGTTTTTAGGTTTTCTCTTAACGTTAACATGTTTTCATGTTGTCAAAATTTCTGTCATTATTCACATCTTTACACTTTTAATATTTCAGCTTTATTCTTGAATGTTGTCGAGGTTTACTTGGTGGTACATTTTGATTGAAAATAAATATAACACCTTTCACTTAGTTTAACCACAAAATATTGTGGTTGTTTGTAGTCATAACGTTTTTACATCTCAACATTTTACGTTATTTTTTCAACTTACTTGTTTCACGTAACATTTTAACGTTTAATCTTTTGATATTTTTATATTTTTTACGTAATCTAATTTTCATAATACAACTTTTACAATGTTCAAGTTTTCACGGTTTTTTTTTATTTAATGCTCAAAGTTTTTATGTTTTCCCAACTTATTTCACATTTTTTATATTTTAATCAAAACGTTTTATTGTCTTCAGGTTTTAACGTTTTAATACTACTACTAAACATCTTTATTCACAGAAGGAAATAAATTATAATACAATAAAATAAAATAAATTCTGATATAGTTGTCTTCTTCTGCTCAATGGTTATCGACCGGTGGTCTTTCAGCCCACGTTTTAATATTTTCACGTATTTACATTTTCACACGGTAACGTTTCTTTTTATATTTAAACAACTTTTGAATGTTAAGATGTGAAATTGTTGAAACGTATAAAAATGTTAAATGTTATAAAATGAAAAGACTTTTTAACATTTAGCGTCTTTATATGTTTTTAACATATTAAACATTTGTTAAATTTGTGACTGTTTTATGTTTCCATATTTTCACATTTTAACGTTTTCACTGTCTAACATTTGCATTTAACGTTTTCGTATTTTTTTCTTTTTCAGGTTGTTAATTTAAAATGTTAATGCGTTTCCATCTTGCCATAATTTCTCAACATTAAATTTTAATATTTTAACGTTATTTTTCAAATTATAACGTTTCTACCTTTGTAGCAGCGAAAGTATTAATTTTGTTTCTACGTTTTCACAATTTTAAATTGTTTTATGTTTTAACGTTCAACGTTTTGATATTTTCAGGGTTTTCACGTTACTGAAAATGGAAATATGCGGAAATATTGAAATGTTAATAGTTAAAGAGAATAAAACATGAACATTTGGAAAAGTAAATAGTTTGAGCATTCAAATCTAAAGACGTGAAATAAGAAAACGTTAAATATAACATTAAAACAAGTGAGAACATAATAATCTAAAAAAAAAACGTTATACTTTTCCATGTTCTCACAAAAGTTTTGACCTTTTTTTTCAACGTTTTTCCTTATTTAGATTTGCACGTTTTAACACCTAAACATTCTGAAATAAAGATATATATTAACGTTTTTAATATTTTTACTATTTAATGCCTTTGTGTTTCTAAACTTTCACATTATTTTTGTAACGTTAACAGGTTTGTTTGCAAGTTACAACAATTTCTCTATTTTATTGTCTTTACATCTTTACTATAAGATTTTAACGTTTACACAATTTAACATCTTTTTTTTAAACGTTAAAATGTAAAATGTTAAAAACATAAAACGTTACGGTTTCAACCTTTTACATTTTAACGTTTAACGTTATTAGATTATAACGTTTTAATATTTTAATGTTTTTCTCGTCTCCTCGTTTTCATAAAATAACTTATAACATTTTCTAATTTTCACGTTATTTCGATTTAATGCCTAACATTTATTGATTAATTCCGTAATGTTTTCTTGTTTTCACACCTTTTTGAAGTTGGTCGTATTAACGTAGTTTCGTTTTTGGACATTAACGTTTTTACATGTAACCATTTTCACTTTAAACATTTTAACGTTTATACGTTCTTACAATTTCACATTTCAACATCTGAACGTTTATGTTTTTAAATTTTCACATATTTCCGTTTAGATAATTTACTGTTTTTACACGTTCTCATTTTCACCTTTTTTGCACTTCGGCAATAAATGTTCTCACATTTTAACGTTTTCACTCTTTAATATTAGTACGTTTCAACGCTGCTTTAACGTTTTTACGTTTTTAGGTTTCTTTTAACGTTAACATGTTTTCACGTTGTCAAAATGTCTCTCTTTTTTCACATCTGTACACTTTAAATATTTCAACTTTACGCATTTTGTACGTTTTCAAGTCATAACGTTTTTACATCTACACATTTTACGTTGTTTTATGTTTTTCCAAATTACTTGTTTCTGGTTACATTTGAACGTTTAACATTTTAATGTTTTTCTGTTTATTTTTCATTATCAAATTTTCATAATACAACGTTTACCTTTTTCTAGTTTTCATGTTTTTTTAAATATAATACTTAACATTTTTATGTTTTCACATCTTTTCTTCTTCATTTTTATATTTTAATCAACACATTTTATTGTCACGTTTATTTTCACGTATTCACGTTTTCGTACATTTTAACGTTTTTTATGTTCAAATAACTTGCGAACGTTAAGACCTGAAATTGTAGAAACGTATAAAAATGTTAAATGTTTAAAAGTGAAAACGCTTTTTTAACATTTAGCATTTTCAAACGTTTTAACATTTGAAAGTGGTGACATTTTTATGTTTCCATATTTTTACATTTTATCGTTTTCACCGTTAACATTTGCATGTTTTAAGGCTTTAACGTTTTCATATTTTTATCTTTTAACATTTTCAGGTTGTTAATTTTAAATGTTAATGCGTTTCCATCTTGCAATAATTTCTCAACATTAAACGTTAAAATATTAAGATCTTAACGTTTCAGCTGTTATTTTTCAAATTATAACGTTCCTACGTTATCACAATTTTACGTTGTTTTATATTTTAAGGTTTAAACTTTTTTAACGTTCAACGTTTTGACATTTTTAGGGTTTTCACGTTATTTAAAATGGAAATATGCGAAAATATTGAAACGTTAAAGCTTATAATTAGAAAAACGCGAAAACATTTCGTAATTCTTCATTTTTAGAACTACGAAATGTTTTTCTACAACGTAAAGGAGTTTAATATATTTTTATTATTAGAATAAAACGTGTTGATTAAAACATGAACATATAGAAAAGTAAATAGCTTGAGCATTCAAATATAAAGACGTGAAATAAGAAAACGTTAAATATAATATTAAAACGGAAGAACGCAAAAATCAAAATGTAAAAACACGTCAAAATGCGAACACCTTTAAATATTAAAAAGTGAGAACATAAGAATCTGAAATAACGTTATAATGTTTCTAACTTTTCCATGTAATTTAATGTTTTTACATGTTCCTATTTTTATTTTTTTTTATGTTTATTCGATCCAACAATTTTGCATTTCAACAATAAATGATCTTACATGTTATAAGGCTTTAACCTTCTTATATTTTTACCTTTTAACGTGTTCACTTATCCATGTTTCATATTTTCACCTTGCCAGAATTTCTCTCGTTCAACATTTTAACGTTTCAGCTGTTATTTTTGAAATTCATACTCATATTTTTTATAACGTTTTTACGCTATCAGGTTTTCACATTACAACTTTTAACCCATTTGCATCATACGGAATAGTAGAAAATTTGATTATGAAATCTAACGTTTACCATTCTTAAGTTTTTACGTTATTGATTTAATCCGTAACGTTTTCACACCTTTAAAAGTTATTGGAAATTAATCTTCATACATGTAACCATTTTCACTTTTAACAAGTCTCACAAGTTCACATTTCAACATCTGAATATTAAAAAAAAATCACATATTTCCGTTTTAATTATTCAATGTTTTTACATTTTCACCTTTTTTTGCACTTCTATAATAAATGTTTTTACATTTTAACGTTTTCACTCTTTAATATTAGTACGTTTCTATGTTGCTTTAAGGTTTTTGGGTTTTCTCTTAACGTTAACATGTTTTCATGTTGACAAAATTTCTCTCATTTTTCACATCTTTACACTTTTAATATTCCAGCTTTATTCTTGAATGTTTTCAGCGCTTACTTGGTGGTACGTTTTGATTAAAAATAAATAAAACGCTTTTCACTTTGTTCTACCACAAACTATTGTGGTAAAGCAATGGAAAATAAAAAGTGTTTTATTGTTTCAACTTTATGTTTATTTCTTACGTTTTCAATTCATAACATTTTTACATCTCAACATTTTACGTTATTTTATATTTTTCTAACCTACTTGTTTGAGGTTACATTTAAAAATAAATCAGCCTGTTACATTTTAAAGTTTAACGTTTTAATATTTTTATCTTTATTTTACATTAATAAATTTTCAAAATCCAAATTTTACCATTTTCAAGTTTTCACGTTTTTATTTTTATTTAATGTTTAACGTTTTCATGTTTTCACACCTTTTTTTTCACATTTTTTATGTTTGAATCAACACGTTTTATTGTCCGCAGGTGTTGACGTTTTAATAGTTTTACGTATTTACGTTTTCGTACATTTTAACGTTTTTTATGTTCAAATAACTTTCGAACGTTAAGATGTGAAATTGTAGAAACGTATAAAAATGTTAAATGTCTAAAAGTGAAAACACTTTTTTAATATTTAGCATTTTCAAACGTTTTAACATTTGAAAGTTGTGACATTTTTATGTTTCATTATTTTTACATTTTATCGTTTTCACTGTTAACATTTGCATGTTTTAAGGCTTTAACGTTTTTATATTTTTATCTTTTAAGATTTTCAGGTTGTTAATTTTAAATGTTAATGCATTTCCATCTTGCAATAATTTCTCAACATTAATCGTTAAAATATTAAGATTTTAACGATTCAGCTGTTATTTTTCAAATTATAACGTTCCTACGTTATCACAATTTTACGTTGTTTTATATTTTAAGGTTTAAACTTTTTTAACGTTCAACGTTTTGACATTTTTAGGGTTTTCACGTTATTTAAAATGGAAATATGCGAAAATATTGAAACGTTAAAGCTTATAATTAGAAAAACGCGAAAACATTTCCAAATTCTACATTTTTAGAACTACGAAATGTTTTTCTACAGCGTAAAGGACTTAATACATTTTTATTATTAGAATAAAACGTGTTGATTAAATTAAAACATAAACATTTGTAAAAGTAAATAGCTTGAGCATCCAAATATAAAGACGTGAAATAAGAAAACGTTATAATATATTAAAACGGAAGAACGCAAAAATCAAAATGTAAAAACACGTCAAAATGCGAACACCTTTAAATATTAAAAAGTGAGAACATAAGAATCTAAAAAAAACGTTATAAAGTTTCTAACTTTTTCATGTTCTCACAAAAGTTTTGACCTTTTTCAACATTTTTCCTTATTAACATTTGCACGTTTTAACACCTCAACATTCTGAAATAAAGATATATATATATATATATATATATATATATTAACGTTTTTAATATTTTTA
This sequence comes from Ontholestes murinus, assembly GCA_963969525.1. Taxonomy (NCBI): domain Eukaryota; kingdom Metazoa; phylum Arthropoda; class Insecta; order Coleoptera; family Staphylinidae; genus Ontholestes; species Ontholestes murinus. The sequence continues at coordinate 7,863,043 of OZ018397.1, read as the reverse complement.
CTTTTTAATGCGTTTGAGTTATTTTTGTAACGTTAACAGGTTTGTTTGCAGGTGACAACAATTTCGTTATTTTATTGTCCTTCTTTATTATAACGTTTAAACGTTTACACAATATAGCATCTTTTTTTCAAACGTTAAAATGTAAAATGTTAAAAACATAAAACGTTACGTTTGCAACCTTTTACATTTACACAATTTAACATCTTTTTTTAAAACGTTAAACATTAAAATGTTAAAAACATAATACGTTACGTTTTCAACCTTTTACATTTTAACGTTTAACGTATTAGATTATAACGTTTTAATATTTTAATGATTTTCTCGTCTCCTTGGTTTCATTGTCTAACGTATAACAATTTCTAATTTTCACATTATTTCCATTTAATGCCTAATATTTACTCCTCTTTATATTTTTAAGTTTTAAACATTTTCACGTATTTTTTGTTTTAACATAATAACGTTCGTACATGTTCCCATTTTCGTATTTTATCTGTTTATACGTTTTCACATTTTAAAGCTTTTACATTTTGTGCGTTTTTCATATTTTAATGTTTTTTTCGTTTCAATGGTTTTACATTTTGATATTTTAACGTTTTTATTTTTTAACATTTGCTTATTTTAACACTTTAAATTTCTTCTTAGCCTACAATAAGGTATATTTACTCCATTATATTGATTCATATTTGTATGAGTAAATGTGGTTTATTATTGATATCTCATTTTTTTAAAACAAAATTGTGATTATTGTAGAATATACCGAAACAAAAGCGTAAATTAATATTTTTAAAGCTTACGGAAATAGGAAATTATGGAAAAAAATGTCTGCTCCGTAGTAATCGTCCGTTACGTAACGTGTTTTAATTGCGCGAAACTATTCTCGTGAGAATTTGGAAAGTGTTTTAAATGTGGCAGAGGACGCCGAGCGGAAAATCTAGGCGGTGGGAGGCTGAAAACTCAAAACTCTCATCCACGCCTACGTAATATTGATCCGTCCTCCGTTTTCCCCCCTCGTTCCACGGCACTAACTCATTTCCAGAGAGGAGAGTCGGACTGTTGCCCCCCCATCCACCGCCCCACACCCCTCCCTTTCCCGCCGTTTTTTCCCCAACAATTTCAGGAATCTCGCGCGGAAATCTCCGTGCCTGAAAAATGAAAAATAAAAAAAAAATAAAAAACCGTACACCACCGACACATACGGGCGAAATGTACGATGACGTCTGACAAAAATGCACGCGAAAAAAATGTCAAAGGAATTATTAAAATTCAGAATTAATTAAAGTATTCGGTTTAGAGGGAGTGAAATATTCATAGATTATTTTCCAAAAGTGATTGTTTGAATATAATAGAGAATGAAAAAATGTAGTACGTGATAAAAATTTAGCTATGAGTGTAATAATTTATATTGTTTTAATAAAATCCTGACTATACACAAATTACACAGGGCGGAAGGACTAAGTGGTCGATAGCCAAAATACTACTACTACTACTATTCCTGATTATATTCTTTAATGAAGGGATACAGCACTTGTTGATGTATATCAAAAACAATAGCGGTTCCTAGTTTGATCCTTGCGGTACACCAGAAGAAACATAAATTCGAAGCTGGACATTTCTTATAATTTATTCAATTACCACTTGCTATAAATATATATGAGATTGATTGTTAAAATTGTCGACTTTAGGTTTCAAAGTACCTACATGGTACAAAAAAACAAATGCATCCTCAGCATGTCACTGTTTGGTGGTTGATTAGATTGTCTTTATTGTCACTTAAGTCACAAACGAAATAAGAATATAATTTCTGTGGATGTGTAATAATTACAATACATAATAAAATAAATACACATAACGTTTAAATTGAAATACGATAATACAAATAAGATAAAAGATAAGTGATTTTGGGTTGGTTCATACTTTTTCTAAAAATTAAATTATTCAAACATCGTATATTATTGGTGTTCTATATCGTGACATGATGACACAGTTATTACTTATACTCTTAATTCTATAATAAAATATGTACTAATATTATATATTTCTGTTGTTACAGGTATGATTCTGCAAACGTGTACGTTTTATTAATTCCAACCTTATAAACAAGTAAGTAAATTTTTGCGGAAATTACCAAACGTTCCTTGTTAATATTTATCGCTTATAGTTTGCGGGTTAAATTAAATTTTAAGGAATATATGGAGTAATAAAATTTTACAGTCGATAAACTTTTAACGACAACCCAATTTCTTTAATTTAAGTGCGAGGTAATAAAAAAAAAACGTAATCGAACAACGTTTTCGCAATAATTGTAATAAACGTTGTTATTAATTTATAATAAAAAGGGCATAAAAAATTACTGAGTAGAGTATTTATGACGATGCAATTTTCTATTATCCATTCAGACTTTATTAGTCTTTAAAGCATTTCCTTCTGAGAATTTTAAAGTAGAATTAAAATAATTCGAAATAAACGAAACTGAAAATATAGTTATAAAAATGTTATTAAAATTTTGCAGCAAATTAACTTTTTTATTCGTAGAATTTTCCTCAAGAGTATTGAAATATTTTAATAATATACTTTTGTTTTTTTCTAAAATTATCCATTTTTTTTTACTAATTTAGTGGAATGTTCTAGAAAATTATCTTCTAGATTGCCAAAATTATCTTTCTTTTTAGAATAGTTTCTTTTAGATTACCAAATTTTTCCTTTTTATTTTTTAAAATAGTTTTTCACTCTAATTTATTAAATATTTCAGCATATTATCTTCCAAATTCCTAGAAATTTCCTCGAGGTTTTTAGAATATTTCAATAACATACTTTGCTTTTTCAAAAAAATTTCGCAGTTTCTGACTTTTAATTTTCTGGAAACTTCCCTTTCGGATTTTTAGATTTTTTCTACAAATTTCCAGACATTTTTCAATGATATAACATTACCCATATATTTTTCTTTTAAATTGCTAGTTTTTTTCCATGCGTTCAAATGATTTTATATATTATACTTTTTCATCCATTTTTATCATAATTTTCTTGCTTTTACTTATTAAGTTCTTCAGTGAATTATCTTTCATATTGTTAGAGAGGAAAATTGTAAAATTTAGTTTTCGTTTTGCAATTTTTTCTAGATTTCTGAAATTACAAGATTTGTTTGCAAAGATCCAAAATAGTTCAGCAATTTTTCTTTTAGATTCCATTTTTTGACTATTCATCCATGTTTTCTTGGATTGTTTCAAAAGAAGTATTTTAGAATGTTTCTGAGTTTGTAAGAAAATAATACACATTCTTATTGACAAACTATACATATTTACATTTAAATAATGAATAATGGATGATGTGTTAGTGAGTTAGTTCGTCAAAAGGGTTTGTAAGATTTTCCATTCTATTTCTTAATCAAAATCATTGAATTTTTTAAAGAAATTTCTACCAGATTGAGAGATTTCCCTCTTTAGCGCTTCTAGAATTTGTCAGAAGATTATTTTATTTCAAATAGGTTCTTAGAGTTTTAAAATATTTCAAAATATTTGTATCTTCTTTTCATAAAATTTTCCACTATTTTTTTTCTTTAGCTTATTGCAATTTGACATCAGATAATCTGACAGATTACGATAAGTTGTTTTTTTAGTTTTCAACATATTTTTCAACTATGTCATATTCTAACTGTTTGGAAATTATAAGAAATAATTCCCAACGGTTCTAGTATTTAAAAAGTGCAAGAATTTAAATGATGCAACGATTTTTCTTTCAGATTACCATAGTTTTAAAGTTTTTTCACATTTTCCCTATGTTTTCAAGACTTTTTTTAGTTATTATACTTTGCATAAATAAAATTTTAATTTTCAGGGGTCTTCTTGGAAGATTCAAAAATTTAAAGTATTAATTTCTGTTTGAATTTTTGAGTACGTGACGAGTAGAGTAATAATTGCTAGTAGTTAAAAATATTATTTTCTTCAATGTGTATAATAAACAGAGTGAAGAAAAGGATATTTTTAACTACTAGTAATTATTAAAGTATTAATGTTTAGAATTTTCTTTTTACAAATTGCAAGAATGGTTTTCATAGATCCAAAGATTCCTTTCAGGTTCTTAAAATATTCCTCAAGGATTTTAAATTATTCAACCTTTCTATTTCCATGTTTTCTTCGATGGTGCTAGAATTCTTCAAAAATTTTCTTCAAGTGTTTTAAAATGTGTTAAAAAAACGTTTCTGATTTTGTAGCATTTTCTATCATTTCTTAATCAAACTTATTGAATTAAATAAATCCTTCAGATTGAGAGAATTTTCCTGAGTGTTTCTAAAATTTTTCGGAAATTATTCTTCTATTTTGTATAGATTCCCAGAGTTTTAGAATATTTTAAAATATTTCTTATTAAAATTTCTAAAACACTCAGTCACTTTTAATATTTTACCCCCAATTCTCCTTCTGGTTTTAGCTTTCATATTTTAAAATATAGAATAATAGAGAAATATTAAAAGTGACTAACTGTTTTAGAAAATTGAATAAGAAATATTTATTTATATTTTAAAACATAAAAACTAAACCCAGAAGGAGAATTGGGGGGAAAATATTAAAGGGACTAACTGTTTTAGAAATTTCAATAAGAAATATTTATCTTATTATTCATTAATTTTATTAACTATATTGTCTAAATTTTAGTTAGTTTAACTAACTAAACTTCTAATTTTTGAAAACCTTTCAGAAAAATCGCGTCAATTTTTCAGGAATTTCTAAAGATTTTACTTTCTTATATTATTTAAAATATTTGAGCAGTTGCTTTGTAAGCTTTTTTGAGTTTATCATAATTTAATTCCTTTCAGATTCTCAGATTTTTCCCCTTCAGATTCTCAGAATTTATCTTGGTGGATTTAGTATTATTTATTTTCTGATTTTTTGATTTATTGCTTTACTTTATGGGATAATTTTTTTGCAGTTTCTTTTTCAAGTTTTTAGGATTTTGCTGCACTTTTATATTTATATTTAAGGTTTCTAGATTTTTTTTACTTTTTGCTGCTTTATAATAACAATTTTTCATCCAGGTTGCTTCTTCTTCCCTTCCTATTTCAATAATGTTCTTTTCTTTGCTCAAAAATGTATTAACAATTACAGTTTCCTTCAATTTTCCTCAAGAGTTTTCTTAAAAATTTTCTGTAATTTCTGTCTGTAATTAATTGGAATATTCCAGAAAATTCATCTTCCAGAATGCGAAAATTAGTTTTCATTCTAATTGTGGAGTACAATCCTTGCTTATGTTCTACTGATTGCAGGGTGCGACAGGGGCCACCCATCCACCCTACATATATATTTAAGTTTAAACTCTAACACTTTTATATTTTCGAAGCACATCAACACTAACATTGCGATAAATTTTTGGAAACAAAAGCAGTAACAGTAAATTAAGTGGCTATGTATATGTAGGGTGGGTGGGTGTCCTCTGTCGCACCCTGCAATCAGTAGAACATAAGCAAGGGTTGTACTGCCAAGCAATTCGCATTTCAAGCTGGCAAATCCACCGTCGATGCTCTACATCACCTCGTCAAAGAGGCAGAACGAGCAATCCTATACAAGGAAATAGCAATCGGAATATTTGTAGACATAGAGGGGGCCTTTGACAACACCTCATTTTCTGCAATAAAACGAGCGGCTATAAATAAAGGACTATATCCTTCCACGATAAGATGGGTGGAGGCAATGCTTCAAAGCCGATTAGTAACGGCTTCTCTAGCAGGATCCACAGTATCTATGACTGTAACAAAGGGGTGTCCTCAGAATGGAGTTTTGTCCCCCACACTATGGTCAATAGTGGTGGATGGACTCCTGGATGAACTGCATGGAAAGGGCTTTATAACCCAAGGCTATGCAGATGACATCGCCGTAATAATCAGGGGCAAGCATGAAGGCATTCTTACAATCCTAATGCAAAAAGCACTGAATAGCATCAATAACTGGTGTGTTCGGGAAGGACTAAGTATCAACCCGAATAAAACGATCATAGTTCCATTCACGCGTAGAAGGAAGCTGCACATAAAGGCTCCCTCGCTGAATGGAATAGAGATAAATCTCTCCAACGAAGTTAAGTACCTGGGTATAATTATGGATACCAAACTGACTTGGAATCAGCATGTCGACAAAATCATGGCAAAGGCAACGATGTCGCTTTGGGCCTGTCGGCGGCTTATGGGAAAAACCTGGGGATTAAAGCCCAAAATCACGTATTGGCTTTATAGAACGGCAGTGATACCCATTGTCACCTATGCTGCCCTCGTGTGGTGGCCGAAGACCCAAAAACTAGACACGCAAAAGAAGCTGAGTAGGCTTCAACGTTTAGCATGTCTAAGCATCACAGGGGCCATGCAAACGACCCCAACCGCGGGAATGGAGGCAATCATTGGTCTCACACCGCTCCATCTAGTGGTACAAAAAGAGGGACTTGTGGCAGCCCTCCGACTACACCAGAGGAAGAAAACACTGCCGGGGGACTGGACAGGACACTTAGAAATACTGCAGCAAATCGACCCGGCCCTTCTGTCCAAACCGACGGACATTATGTCCAGGAAGCTCGAATTCGAATTACCGTTTAAGGTGTCGATCGAAGACCCCAAAACGGCTTTGATGAGAGTCAAGGAGTTTGGACGAGGGATATCAGCCTGGTACACGGATGGTGCCAAGAATACGAGAGGTACTGGAATAGGCATTTATGGGCCTAACCAAAACCACAGGAGCTTCATGGCTCTGGGCACGACGCCCACGATTTTGCAAGCAGAAACGATTGCAATTGATATGTGCGCCAGAGAATGCTTGGATAGGCACCTAAATGGCGCGCATATATACATCTGCTCAGACAGCCAAGCCGCATTAAAGGCCGTTCGAGCCTATAGTCACGGCTCACGGACTGTCTGGGAATGTCGAAGATCCCTCTCGCAACTGGCGAAGAACAACTTGTTGACCCTCATGTGGGTCCCAGGGCACGGGGATATTAAAGGCAACGAAGTGGCCGATGAACTCGCAAAAAGAGGTGCAAATGCCACTCCTATAGGACTAGAGCCGTTTTGTGGACTCCCCATGGCGCATAGAAGAGAGGTGGTGCAAAAATGGGAAGAGGACAGAAGACGTAAGTATTGGAACAATGTACCAGGTCTACGTCAATCAAAACGACTCCTGAAACTCGATCACAGCCACAAGGTGCTTGAATTCACAAGGAACGAGCTAAGAACTTTCACCGGACTCATGACAGGGCATTGTGCCCTCCGATACCATTTGCGGAAAATGGGAAAAGAGGAAAGTGGAAACTGCAGATTGTGTGATTCGGCAGATGAAACTACCGAGCACATACTATGCACTTGTGTCGCGATTGCTCACAAGCGTCTTTCACACTTCGGCAGGGACCGATTATCCCCCGAAGAAGTGAGCATTATCACCCCCAAGATAGTTACCAGGTTCATGGTGGACGTGGGACTGCTTGGGAAGTGATTGGTTAAGGGTAGAACAATAGATCTGTTAGGTCGCAGTTCACAAGAGGCTAACACACCTCACTAAGACCCTACTTAACCTATAACCTAAGGGTTGTACTGAATTATTTCTTACTTACATGGATAAGTATACTTAATGCGAAAATTTATTCTAAAAATTCTATCATTATGATATCACATTGAAAATCACTCTATTGTTTATATTATTATTATTATTATATTATATTTTGTAATCTATTTTCATTACCTTTTAACTATTTTTGTTCGATTTTAAAAAAATGTACACGTTAAATATAACGTTTTCCATATTTTTCGAATTTCATTCCTAGTGTAAAATATCGTATCGTAAAATATTGCGATAAATTTCGGGAAAGTCGCGAGGCACATTCCCAACCGTGATAAATTGTCCCTTTGGGATGCCGCTTTTTTATCCCGACGAAAAATCTAATTATAAAGTTTGTGCCGAACGGTGCGAGGGCCAGGTCGAAATTCATCTATATTTAAGGGACGCTACCTTATTATAATCGAAGTTTCGTGCGTCGGATACTCAGTGGGTTTTCAGCTGCACGTTTCGGAATTTTAACGAAAACAAGAAACGTATTGTAATAATAATAATAATATACATTTTATTGTCGAATTGTAGATTATTAATTCGCCTGTTTTGTACTTAGTGAAAATTCTTTCTGATATCAAACAATCAAATTTTTATACAATTATATGGATAATGTTACTAGTCAATTGATACACCTGGTTGAAGATGTAATAAATATATAAATATAATGCTGACATTAAGTAATTATGAGTTTATGTTTTAACTCTTTTGTGCACTTTGAAATTCAATTGCTCTTTAATTGTTTTGACATCCAATCAAAACCTGCATGAATACCAAATTGAACTAATTATAAATAGTTTTCAAAATACAGTCATTTGACAGTTAGCAATCATTATTTTATAATAGATATTTAACAGTTGACAGTTGACTCTTATTAATTGACATATGTCAGCTTATAGTTAGTACTTAAAAATTATTAGCAGTTGATACTTGACGCCTATAATTGTTTGTAAAACTTAAGAATCAAGATTTAAGACAAAAAACTAGAAACGTAATACTTCTAACATCTAACAATTCAATTTAAGACTCAAGACAAAAAACCTCCAAAATACAGGTTAAAGGCTTAAGATTAAAGATTGACGATTGAATAGTGAATAATAATGGCTAAAGATTAAAGTCTTAAAATAATTTGTTGATAAAAATTAAGAGAGCAGAAGATTAAAGATATAAAGTCAAAGAGCAAAAACTCAACACTAAAAAAACACGATTTAAGACTAGAAACTAAAAACTTCAAATCTGAACACGAAAACTATATAGCAAGAGGACAAGTTAAATGTTCGGGATTAAAGATAGAAGATTCAAGACTTAGGACCAAAGACTTAAGTCTGAAACAGACTACTTTGAAATTTATTTATTTTTAGGAAAGAAGTTTCAAAATCAAAGAGAGGGATCATGAATAAAGACGAAAACTAGAAACTTACGACTGAAGATTCAAATCTAACAATTTAAAACTCAAGAGGATTAAAACACCATAATACAGATTTAAGGCTTAAGATTAAGGATTGAAGACTAAAATTAATGTCTAAGGATTAAAGACTAAAGTCTGAAAATATCTTATTTGTTAATTATGTTTTGAAGAAGAATAAAGATTTAATCTCAAAAAGCAAAAATTCACTCAAGATTATAGACTAAAAACTAAAGATTAAGGACTTAAATGTTAAATCTAAAACTTAATATAAAACGCAATAGTTCAGGCTAAAGGTCTCAAAATTAACGATTCATAATTGATGGCTGAACATCGAAGACAAGTGTAAAAATTGTATCTAGAAAAACGATTATTTTAAATCAAAGAGCATAACTGAACACTTATGATTAAGAAAAAAGACTAAAACTAGAGTTTAAAGATTGATGGCTAAAAATTCAAATCTAGCAATTAAACATCTTAGACTCAAGGCAATACAGACTTAAGTGTACAGGTTGTTAAAGGTTCAAGAATAAAGGCTGACGATCGAAGACTCAAGACTAAAGTTTGAAAGTAGCTATTTTCTAAATTTTATTTCAAAGAATAAAGATTCGTTAAATAAAAGTAACAATTGAACACTCAAAATAAAAAAAAAACAAAAACTCAACATCTAAGTATCAAAATTAAAGAAACATTTGAATTAAAACACTTGTTATTTTCCATATTAATATATTAAGTAGGGCTGAAAGACCACCGGTCGATAGCCATGAAACGGAAGAAGACAACAACAGAATTTATTTTATTTTATTGTATACATTACATGTATTATAATTTATTTCCTTCTGTGAATAAAGATGTTTAGTAGTAGTATATTAAGTTTCCTGACACGTGTTTCGGTTAATTACTACCATTATCACTGTATCATCCTTTGATAATGGTTGTAATTAATCGAAACACGTGTCAGGAAACTAAATATATTAATATGGAAAATAACAAGTGTTTTAATTCAAATGTTTGTATTATTCTTTTCCATCAAGTGTGTAGCAGAGAAAGGAAAGTGTGAACTTTATATCAAAATTAAAGATTTAAAAGATAGAAAATTTCGAGTTTTCCGGTAAACAGTTTATACTAAACAATTGACAGTTGATAGCTGTTATATGTCAGTGAAAAATGACATTTTACAATTGGTAATTGACAAACGAAAATTTCTAGATAACATTTGATAGTTAACATTTAATAGTATACAAATAATGACACATGAGACACACTTAATATTTGTAGATGATAAGTGACAATTGATTTTTAGCAGTTGGCAAATGAAATATGGTATTTGACGTCTAGTAATTATTACAGTCAAAAGTTAAAAGCTAATAAATGACAGTTAATGTTGACAAATAACTATTGACAATTAACAACGGAATTTTGGAAGCTTTAGCATGTGGTAGTTGGCAATTATTATTTTACAAATAATTATAAATATTTAACAGTTGGCAATTGACTGTTTTCAATTGATAAATGAGAGTGTACTGTTAGCTCTTAAAATATGAAGTAATCTAAACATTTTTTTTCAGTTGACAAGTAAGTGATTGGTAACAGCTGACACTAAACAGTTGATAGCTGATGATTGACAGTAAAAAATGACATTTTACTTTTTTACTATAATAAACCAGTACACAAACAATGGCAATAGACAGTTGACACTTTGTAGATGGTAAGTGACAGTTGGTAATATCGAGAGATGACAATTGACGGTAGAGAGTTAGCACCTAATATTTTTTTCAGTTGTCTAAAACCTTGTGAAATTGTTAGAAGTTGATACATAGCGCCTAGCAATTGTTTGCTGATAAGTATAATTTAACAGTTGTTACTAAACAATTGACTGTTGATAGCTGATTTACAGTCAGTGAAAAATGACATTTTACTGTCGGTAATTGGCAAACGAAAATTGGTAGATAACATTTAGCAGTTAGCATTTAGCATTTAATATTATATGGATGTTGAGAAACGACAGTTGGTAATAAACATTTGTAGATGATAAATGGCAAGATGAAAACTATCAGTTGTTTGATTACAATTCATGATTGATACTAAACAAATGAGAATTGATATATTATGATAAAAAAATGACAGTTGACTAATCACTGTTGGCCATGGACAAATTGGACAAATTCATGTTAAAAGCTTTAGCACTTGACAATAAAAAGTCACCAGTTTGTAGTTAATACTATCTTTTGACACTTGCCTCAAATAAATTGATAAATGGCGGTTGACAGTTAGCAATATGTGGTTGACGAGTGACGGTTAAACTTAAGCACGGTTAGCAGTTTAACGTTGAATATTGGCTTATTTATTTGACAAGTAACTGTTTGATGCATGTTGATGTTAAGTGACAGTTGTTGATACTTAACACAAGAGAGTTGAGAATTGAAAGTAGATAGTTACCATTTAACAAACGACTGTTGGCAATTAAAAAAATCGTTGACCAAAGACAATTGAACCATGATGACAATTATAAGTTAGCAAAATGATTTTTAACAGTTGACAAATTACAAATGAAATATGGTAAACAACATCTAGCAATTATTACAGTTAAAGTTTATACCTAACAACTGACAGTTAGCAGCTGATAAATGACTGTCAATGTTGACAAATAACTATTGGCAATTAATAACCGAATGATGGAAGCTTTAGCATTTCGTACTTAGCCATTATTATTTTACAATAATTATTTAACAGTTGACTGTTATGAATTGACAATTGTTAATTGTTAGCACTCAAAAATTCAGTCATCTAAAATTTATTTATTTTTTTCTCGACGAATTGACAATATCTGACGGTTGATAAAAGATGTTAAATATCAATCAACAATTGTTTTACTGACAATTTACAATTCATAATTGAAACTAAAGAAATGAGATTTGCTGTTGGTAAATTAGGATAAACAAATGCCAGTTGACAGTTGGAAATAGACAAATAAATCGGCAATTAGCACATTAATATTGAACCGTGGACACTCGCCTCTTATTAACTGAAAAATGACATTTGACAGTTAGCAATATGTGGTTGATTAGTGCCACTTGAAATTTAACACAATTAGCATTTAACAGTTGAATATTGGCTTTTTTATTTGACATATGACAGTTTGATATTGTTTATGTTAAGTGGTAGTTGATACTTGACAACTGAAAGTAGCTATTCACAAAATTGTGAAACCAACCAAGTGCCTTTCTAATATTAAAAATGTTTCACCACGTGATAAACGAGAATCAAATTCAACAAATATGAAAGTAGTTAATTAAAAATCGCTGATGAAAGACAGTTGAACAATGATGGCAATTATACGAATGATTTTTAGCAGTTGAAAATATATACATGACGTTTAGCAATTATTACAGTTAATAGTTCATAATAATCAACTGACAGTTGGCAGTTGATAAATGTCAGTAAATGTTGACAAAAAACTCTTGGTAATTGACAATTGAATGTAGGAAGCAGTTGACTGTTAGCAATTACCATTTTACAATAGATATTTAACTAGTGATAATTGACTGTTATGAATTGACAAATGACAAATTATAGTTAGCACTTAAAATTTTTTCATTTATCCAAAAAATAACATTTTTCAGTTGACAAACGATTGTTAGCATGACGCCTAGCAATTGCTTGCTCATAAGTAAAATTTATCAATTGTTGCCACAATTGATAGTTGATAGCTTATAAAGGATAGTGAAAAGTTAACATTTTTCTACTGGTAATTAGCGAAAATTGGTAGATATCATTTGCCATACAGCATTCACTAGTATACAGATTATGAGAGATGTCATTTGACAGCTTGTGATTAGTGGCAGTTGATATTTAACAAATGATTGTTGGAAATTGATAAATCATATTTGACGGCTGATAATATCTATTTAAATTCTCTACTCATTTTTTACAACTAATGCGAAATCTGTAAATATGTTTTTCTGTCATTTACTCTTTCTTTTTTTATTTTATAATCTGTGAATCTGTTGTCTGTCAAGTTTCATAGGTTAATCTGCTACAAAACTATTAATTTATTCAACTGTCATCTGTCAACCTACAGATTGAAGCATATTTGAATCGGTTTTCTGCCAGAGAAAAATCTATTTGTATACTAATATGCAATCAATTAACATGTCAGTGTATTTTTTGTTAACTTGTAATCTGTCATCTGTCATGTGCCATATCATTTGAAATATTATTAATACTTTTGTGATCAATTTATTATTTGTCAATCAATTTTTATTTTTGTTTAAATAATGGTTCTTTTGTTAAGAACTTAGTTCATTGTTTGTGTAAATCCTAACCATTCGGATAAATCTCCGGAAAAATAGGAATTACCAGTGACCCAAAAAAATGTGTCATTGTAAAATAAGCGACGAATTTCATATGGTTTTTCGAACCGGATTGAAATCAGTATGGATATAGAGTCCACAGCTCTACCAAGAATCCGGTTCGTAGGACCATGTGAAAATTGTTGCTTATTTTACAATGACTCGAGTCTAATGAGTCACATTTTTTATTTAGGTCACTGATCAGAAACTTTCCTAAAAACTTCTACGATTGTCGAGTATAACGTTTGCAATCCTTGAGATAATTTATTTATTTTTAAATTGTAATAAGCTAAAGTAAATTTAAAAAAAGGATACTAATATTTTGTAATTTTCGAAGACCACCGAGAAAAATCTATATGAAATAGCAGAATCTTTTTGTTTTTAGAAACTCCAAGAGAATGCTCTAAATATGGAAGAAAATATTTTAAAACATTTAATAGATCAAATTAGGAATCATGGAAAAACCTCTAAATAAGAGAAATACAATTTTAATACATTCTAAAACATTTAAAGAAAACTAGAACTATCGAAGAAAACATGGAAATAAAAATATAATAAAAAACTTTGAGGAATATCTTAGGAATCTGAAAGGAATTATTTTGATTCTTTGAAAACATTTGGAAAAGTTTTGAAAACTTAGAAATAATATTAAAACACTTTAACACAGTAATCTGATCCAGAAAATCCAAGAGCCCGCGAAAAGAATATTCTTAAGTTGCTGGAAAATTCCAAAAAGTTACAAATGGTGTAAACGCTTTATAAGTATTCCAAAACCCTGGAGAAAAATTCTAAGAATTTGGAAGAAAGTCTGCTAAACAACCTAACAAACCTAACCTTTGAAATTTGTGAGATGATTTGTTGCAAAATTCCAATACGCTAAAGAATGATTGAAAATATTTGAAAAATTGATACAAATATTTTGAAATATTCTAAAACTGTGGATATCTACACGAAATAGAATAATTTTATTTGAAAAATTCTAGGAAAAGAAAATTTTCTAAAAAATTCAATAAGTTTGATTAAGAAATGGTAAGAAAATCCTCCAAACGCAGAAATAAAAATATCAACACGTTCTAAAACACTTACAGAAAACTTTCGAAGAAAACTTTGAAATAAAAAGGTTGATTATTCTAAAATGTTTTTTTTTGTAGGAATCTAAAAGGAACATCTGGACTATTTTGAAAATAAAAAAGATTCTAGAAATGTGCAAGAACAAACTTTAAATTTTTGTATCTTCCAAGAGGACTCTCACAATCCAAAAATTAAAATTGAGCTTTTAGCAAGTAACAATTTACAATTAGACTAAGAAATAGTGAAAAAGTGAAAAAACCTCCAAAACAAAGAAAAATAATAATAATAATAATTAAAAACCATAGTATTCTGTTAAAAAAAATTGTTTAACAATTCAAATTCTTCTCGTAATTTGTTGGAAATTTTCAAAAAGTCAGTCAGAATTGGTGGAAAATGAAACTCTGAGAATAATTTTAAGAATCTGGAAGAAACTTGACTGTAAAAACCACCAATAAAAACTCTAGGAATATATATGAAATAGAAGAATGCCTTTTTTCTGAAACGTAAAGAGAATTCTCCTAAAATGAAAGAAAATATTTAAAAAGAATCAATAAATTATATTAAAAAATAATTGAAAATCCTCCAAAAACAGATATAATTATATTAACACACTCTAAAACACCTCAAGAAAGTTTGTTGAAGAATTCCAGAACCCTCGAAGAATAAATGGATATAAAAAGGTTGAATATTTTTAAATCTTTCAAAACTATTTTAGAAATTTGAAAGAGGTATTGTTGGACTATTTTGGATGTTTAAAAAATTCTTGATTTAGAAAAAGAAAAATTTAGAAAATACAAAAAAATTAGACTCTGCCAAGATGACTCTTTCAATCTGAAAGATAATCTAAAAGCTGGAAAATTTTATACTCTTGAAAAAAGTAATTTGGATAGAAGTCATTAACAATTTTAGAAATCTGAAATATAATTTGCTGATTGATAAATTATGTGGGATCTAACGCGAACAATTTTCTTGACAGCCAAATATTCACTCAATATTGAATGTGTGGTCGTCCCACCTCAATCTCAAGATCTTATAATGTCAGTTCACGCACAGCATTAATGTTTTCTGGGAAACAACCGATTTTGGACTGCTGAATTTCGTGTACCGATTTATAGTGATTTTTCTTATGGCACTTCATCGCCAAAAGTCAAATTAGGTTAATCGATGTACTGTTGTTGAGGTAATCCATGTGGAAAGTTCTAAAAAAGTTCACGACTTAATTCCATTTCTTGGCCGACATTAATTTTCCATGTCATTGTAAACAACAGAAATGGTGCATGGATATCAAAATCTTCTGAGTAATTCTACTGACAAAATATTGAACCTTGAAATAAAACAACACCGTTGAAAGTATTCCACATTTTTTGTTGAACACTGGAATATGTTCATGAAGCAGACGTCAGTTGTTAGATAGCAGCATCTGGATCGTCAAGTTCAGAAATATAAAAGGGATCCCTCGTATAGGATTTTTTAAAATTACTCTATAAAAAAGGATTTCGTTCACAATGCGAATTAATTAGGATACTTTCTTTTTATTATAGAAGAATCGCACATTTGAATAGTAACACGTCGCCGCAAATTAGTCACCGATTACCAGGGGTGCACATTAATGACCCGCAGTAAACCAAAGCTGCCATGAAATAGACTTCGAAGCGCCATTTGAGACGGAACGCTCCTCGTTTCAGCACCACCCTTCTTTTTTTAATTATCACCGCCGGGACAATGCCGTTTTTGGTTAATGGGCCATGGCCCGCAATAAACTCGGGGATGAAAGGGTGAAAAATATAGCGGGGCGTGTAATTTAAATGCGTCGCCAGTGGAATACATTTTGAATTCCTCGTTTAGTAGTTTTTTTCTTTATACCAAGATTGATCTTTTAGTACTTCAAATAAGTCATTTTAAGATTTGTAAATTGTAAAAAAAGGTGTTATCCGTAAAATAAATAAATATCCTTAAGTAACATACGCGCTTTTATTGTAATTTGTAATTTTGAAAATTTGTATATTGTAAAAAAAGTGTTATCTGTAAAATAAGTAAGTAATTAAAACACTTTAACTTTGTTTGTATAACACTGTATTTATTTTGTGACTATAGTTTCGGTAACTAAACGTACCATTATCAAACATAAAGTCTTTATGTTTGATAATGGTACGTTTAGTTACCGAAACTATAGTCACAAAATAAATACAGTGTTATACAAACAAAGTTAAAGTGTTTTAATTAGTGTTCAACATGTATAACGAAGTAGATGCCTTAAAAATAAATAAAATTAAAAGTAAGTAATTATTTTATCGTTTGTAGCGTTTTGCGGGGGAATAATTTTTCGATCAAAAGATTGTCGCTTTTAAGTACGAACTTAAATATATTTACATATGCAAATGTATTTTTTTGTATTACAATACTTCATTTCAATTCTCGCACAAAGGCGTGTAGGATTTTGTGGAGCTATGGGGTCTCGTATTACCTGCTATAAAGGCCTCGACCCCTTTCTTCCAAGATGAATCGCCGACTGAAAACGCCCACCGCGTAATATTAAAATTTTTACATAAAAAAACATATAGGAAGTTAACGAGCTAACCAACATTATATATGGTCTTATGAATTGTTTCAGTTTTTTTTTTTCGTTTTCATTAAATAATAGTTATTTGTACAACAAGTGTGAGAGTAGGATGTTGGTATCAAGTTCCTACTCGAGTTTCTATCATCTTGATTCGGTTGAATCTTGAATAATAATAATAATAATAATAATAATCATTTATTGGTGCGAATACATAATGTTTACACAGGTCAGAGCACAAAATTACAAATTCATAAAACGGCAATCTTAAAGCTAAAGTATATTAAAATGTAGATAAAATGCAACATATAATATATAAATAAGAATATTGAAACAATTGTGTATAAATAAAAGCGAAATTACATATTACGATAAAATTTTGTATACATTTATAAAATACCAATCCTTATTTTTAGTAAAATAGGAGGACATTACAACACGTTAAAAATTATAAATCAGTACATATTTATTAGAATAGAACTCTATAAAGTGGTATTTCTAAAATGATTCCATGCTACTAAAATCAGTACTAAGATTACTCAATTCCGACACTGAAGAAACATCGTCGTTGCTATAAATTCTAGTAAATTTTAAAATCGTCACGCTGAAGTTCATTGATACTATAATATCCCTTTTTAAGAAGGCATGCCTTAATTTGTTTTTTGAACTGATTAATCTCCTGTGATTTTATAGATTCGGGCAGATTGTTAAAAGTTTTAGGCCCGTAGAAGTTTATACCATCTTGTGTTTTAGATAAACGTGATCGGTGCAGATATATATTATTATTGGTTCTTGTATTGTGTTTGTGGATATTGTTGTGTAAGCAGTAAGAGTTAATATTTTTACGTATGTATACAAGGGAGTTTAATATATAAATTGAGGGTAATGTGAGAATTCCTAGGTCAGCAAATGCGTTTTTACAGTCAATTCTATAGCCTAGCCCTGATATTACTCTTACTGCCCTTCTTTGTAATCGAAACAACCTACCTAATATAGCTGAGTGACCCCAAGCAATAATGCCATATGTTAAGAGGGACTCACACAGAGAAAAATACGCAACGCGTAATGCTTTGGGTGGCAAACAGTTACTTAGTTGCCTTAATAAATATATATTCTTGCTAACCTTTCTTGCAGTTTCCTCTCCATGTGTCTGCCAGGTCATTTTATTATCTAGGTACACTCCTAAAAATTTAGAATTTTCTAGTTGGTTGCATGGATGAGTTGCCTTTAATGAGAACATTATATCTATAGTTTTTTCTTCATTTACTAATAGTTTATTACATGCAAACCAATTGAATGCGAAATTTTTGCTATTTTTACTTTTAGCTAGACATGAGTTAATTTGGCCTGCTTTTGTTGTTATTGATGTGTCATCAGCATATACGAAAAATGTAGAATCAGTAGCTAGTAATGGTAAATCATTTATAAAAATTAGGAATAAGATAGGTCCAAGTACTGAGCCCTGCGGAACCCCATATTTTAAATCATTTTCAGTTGAACTTTCATGTTTAATAACAACTGTTTGCTTCCTTTCGGTGAGGTATGAGTTAATAAGTCGACAGGTAGCCGGGCAAAAATTGTAAAAATAAAGTTTACGCAATAGAGTCTCGTGACAGACGCAGTCAAATGCCTTGCTTAAATCCAGAAAGGACGCATTAGTATGTATATTTGCTTCAAATCCTTTCAAAATGTCTTGGACTAAAGCGATGACTGCGTCCACCGTAGAGAGTCCTGATCGAAAACCGTATTGCCGATCTGTTAGTAAACCCTCTAATTCAAGGAAGCAAACAATTTGTTTGAGCATAACTTTTTCATATATTTTGGATATAATAGGTAATATTGAGATAGGTCTATAGTTATTTAAATCTGTTTTGTTACCCTTTTTATGCACCGGTATAACTCGCGCCTTTTTTAATGATTTAGGAAATACGCAATGGTGTATGCATAAATTTAACAATTTTGTCAAAGGGACAATAATAGCATTTATTACTGCTTTTATTAGGGGTACTGTTAAACCATAGATATCACGCGATTTTGAGTTTTTTAACTTACCAACTATATCCCGCACTTCATTATAACTAGTTGGTTTCATTTTAAAGTAAGTGCGAGTATGTTTAAAGTTATGTTTAGCCATCGTTTGTATGGGATCATCACTGGTATGGGGTATATTTCTCGTAATATTATGTGCAACATTAGAGAAATGATTATTAAAAGAATTAGGATCAATGCTATATAATATATTTTCTTGCTTATTACTGCGGTTATTATTAATTATAGTCCACATAGCTTGGATATTATTAGGCGCATTTTTTTATAAACGTATCATTCGCAGCAATTTTTGCATTTTTTAAAGCTGTCTGATATGATTTTAAATATGAAAAGTAATTCATTTTAAGAGACGGGTTTTCTTTATAAGCACGTTTTAACAGATTTAGTGTTTCTCGCATTTGGTATAGGTTATTATTAAACCATTTAACCTGTTGTTTTGCTTTCCCAACAAATTCTTTTTCTGGGAAACTATTTATGAAATAATAGTGGAGAATATCAGAGAATATGTCAAATCTTTCCTCGGCTGTGTAAGAGTTATTATTAACAAAATTCCAGTCTGTAGACTCAAGCAGTACGTAGAACTGATTAATACCATGCCTTGTAATTGGTCGCGTTATAAGTTTAAGAGAATTTAAGGGAATTGTATTAAGTTTGACATTTACATGTATTCCTATATGATCTGAGAGTCCAGCGTCGCATGCGCGAACTGAAAAATCACTGGAACATATGTTTGTAAAAACATTATCTAGGCAGTTATTCTTGCGAGTTTTAAAATTTACCTGACTTAATAACCCATACGTTGCTAAAAGGTCACACAATTCTGACACTTTTTTGTCTAGGGTGTTAAATAATATATTGAAATCACCACCTAAAATTATAAGATGTTTACTGCTATCAATGTTTTCTAACAGCTTAGCAACTGTGGAAATAAATATATTGAAATCACCCTCTGGTGATCTGTACAAACAAATGGATAAAATATTGTGTTCTGGTAAGAAAAATGCAGATATCTCACAATGTTTTTCTACTGAAAGATTATTTAAATTTGTAAATTTATTAATTACTGGGACATTTTGAGCTAGCTGCATTACACCCCCATGTTGGTATTGACTGCGGGGAAAACATGATACAGGGCTATATGACCCGATTTTAAAAAATATTGACTCGTCTGGATTTAACCAATGTTCAGAGAGGCATAAAACATCAAAATTTATATTATTACTAATTATAAATGATTCCAATTCATTTACCTTATTTCGCACACTTTGAATGTTAAGAAAGAGTAAATTAAGTTGAGAACCTGTGTTATATTCTTTGTGAATCTTGTCTAGTTCGTCTAAAAATATAACGGCTAATGATTATGCCTTCTGGCCAATTTAATGGGTTAGTGAGCGTTTCGTGATATTTAAAATTGGTAGCAATTTTATATGCACTTTTATTATTATTAATTGTTACTTTTTCGCATAGAAAATCTGAGCAATTAGTTATATTTTTTATATGTTCTCTCATGTCCTCGACTGATACGTTATCACTGACGCGTTTAATAAATAGCCACGTTCTCTTCGGTTCGGCTTTCATTTTCAAGGAATCCGGTCCAGCGGTGCCGATGACTGCAGTTCGATTATTTTTTCGAGTTCTATTTATCGTTTTCCATTCTTCATTTTTATTTTCATCTTGGATTTTCATTGGAATTTGTTGGTCATGTATTTTATTCTTGTTTGAGTTCTTGTTCACATCGTTCGTGAGAGCCGTTTCCGATTTTTTATTTTCAAAAACGCTTGACGATTGAGCCCGCGTTCTTACAGATTTCGGCCGTATTTCTGTTTTATTTGAATTTGCTGGTTCAACTTTATTTTTGTAGATGTCGCCATTGTTTTTGTTTATATTTTCCATTGCATTTATTTTATAATTGAGAAGATTTGCGTTATCTTTTAGCACATTATTTTTATCATTTATTTCTTCGATAATTTTATTCAAAAGGTCTACTTGCATTTTGAGGCCTTGGTTTTCCATACGAAGAATTATGTTTGTAACCTCACTTTCTTCTGGTAGAGTGCAGCATATCACCCTAGTACTGTCGAGGATCTTCAAAGGAACCTTCTTCTTACGGCAACTACGGTGAAAGGAGTTTCCACATTGTACACAGATTTGCACTTTACATTCACTGTTTACACAGCATTTAAACATGGTATCTTCGGGAGTATCACAATCGCCCACCATGATTAGTGAAGCCCGAAAGAATAATAATGAACAATTTAGTTTTTATTATAAAGATTTTTAAATCTTTGTCCATTTTTAATTGTTTATGGGAAAAATTTGAATGTTACTACTTCAACTAAATTTTAAACCAATCACAATAAATTTATATACTTATTTCAACGTTTATCAATTTAAAAATCGTGGTGTTTCATTTTGCTCTATTTCGAGAATTCGAATGAATTAAAATTTTTACTAAAACCATTGTATAATCTAGCGTACTCCTGACCTACCCAAATAAGCTTTATATTGACCTAGCGTACTCTTGACCTACCATAATGTACTGTATATTGAGTAAACGGTAACCTTGACCTCCTGCATAAAACTATTTATTTGGCTAGCCGATTCCCATGTGTGAGGTTAATGCACAAATTATTGAGCTAGGCTAATCTGCTTTGATGTTGTCTTTGCATAATTTTATGCATTGGTTATATTGTTGTATTTTAAATAAAGTTTTGCGAGTGTTCAACATTTTGCGAAGGTGTTGTTTCCGTTTAACGTTATGGATGGTAAAATGTGAGAACCAGAATGGAAATTTATGTTTTCTTACAGATAGGCCAATATATTTATTTACTATTTTATAGAGCTCCTCACAATTCAGGATCATAAGTTTAGCACAGAGTTACAGTTGGTTTCACAAATTAGATTGTACAGAGAAAATGTGATATTAAAATCACATTTTCTCGGTTTTCTTTGCGATGTCGAAATTCATTGCCGTACTTTTCTTCGTTGCATTTTCTCATGGTGTTAAATCTTTGTTTATGTAAAGTCTCGACAATTCTTCATGTCTCTGCAATTTAAAGCTGTTTCTAATGATGTCCTAAGCAGCCGATTCTAAAACAACTTTCAATAACCTGGGTTTGGAGTTTGTACGAGATGGGCCAAGTCTAAATATTCGGATGTGACTTGTTGCTAACATAAATTAACTTCTATTGTCTTATTGGAGCTTTCAGATATATTACTAATAATAATGTTGCGCTCCCTGCGTTTCTGTCCATTAATTTCTTCCAATACTTCATCTATGATGTTAGAGCTAGGCTGTTGATCGCTGGTATTCTTTAATAATGAAATGTCATACTGAAGACTCGTCATCATTTCCTTTAAGTTTAAGATGTGATCGGTAATATCGTACTTTAGTTTCAGTATTGGATAATTTAACACATGTCGAGTTAATTTATGGTACTTTAGAGTGACGGGGGTGATCCTTTAAATAACAAGCTCATTTACGCACACACAAATACACAAATAACACGGTTTATAATTAAAAACAAACAAAAAATGTCAAAAGATGCATAAAACAGTTGACATTTTACTAAAACGACAGTTGAAATTTATTTAAAAAAATTATAAATCTTAAAAAAGGAAGTAAAATTAGTTATGAATTAACCAACAAATCTGTTTATTTATTTACATCTTTGGTTTTCCTTCTTAACAAAATACATACAAAAACAAATTACAAAAAGTTGCAATTTCCAAATTAAAAAAGGCAGGGGTAATCTTCAAGAAAATGAAAAACATCTTAAAATGTACATAAAAAGAATGAAAAGCAATTCAAAATTAAAAAATACGTAAAAACAGTTGACATTTTCCCAAAACGACAGTTGAAACTTAATAGGAAAAAAATGGGGTTTTACAAAAATAATAGTGGAAATGTTGAACTATTTATCAAAAAGACAGTTGAAATGTTTCTATTATATTACATGTCATTTTAATTTAAGAATTTCTACTAATTCGCAGTATTTTTAATATTTAATGCCTTTCAGTAAGTAGCAGGCCATGAAAAAACAATTATTTACTTCTGTCACTTTACTTTTGTTTGACATTAGAATTTAGTAGCAGCCATTATTTCTAATTACTGTCTTTGTTCAGTCGTTAAAATTAACTTTTATTTATAAGAATGGATATTTTTTCTCAAAATGAATTGGTTTACATGGTTTTTATTCTTGGAGAATGCTCTAGAAATCCTTTGCTGATAAGTAGAGTGTATAAAGCAAGATATCCTGAACGGGAGCGCCATCCAAGAGAAAACTGATTTTTGCAATTTGAGAAAAGGTAAAGCAAAACTTCCTACCATAGTTCTTAAAAATGGAATAAATGTTTTTACAAAATTTTTAAAATCTAGTATAAATATTTTACAAAAATTAATTCTAAAACCCTCAGAAAAATTTATAATTCTAGGCAAGAAATTATTAAGTAAATATTCTAAAATCCTCGATAAATATTAAAAATTTCTAGAAATCTAAAGGAAAAATACTGAAAAATATTAGAATCTAGAAGAGAAAATGTTGGCAAATTTTGTAACCGTCGTAAATGATTTTTGCAATATTGAAGAGAAATTTCTGGAAAATTCCGGTAAGAAATGCAATAATTTTTGGAAATGGAAGAAAAGATCCTTGAAGGTATTGTAAATCTAAAAAAAATATTTTTGGATAATTAATTCTAAAACCCTCAAAAAAATCCTCTGAAACTCTAAAGAAATAATTTGGGATAATAAGATTCAAGAATCTTTCGAATAAAATTTAAAAAAATAACAAAAAAAATTGATAAACCACCTAGAAGCTGATTTTTGAAATTTGTAAGAGAAATTTCTGGAAAGTTCTGAAATGACTTTTTTGTTTTACCTAAAAATTTTTGAAAATTTAAGAATTTCTAAATTCTGGAAATGTTTTTTCAAAAACGAATTATAACTCCTCCAATGAAATTTGTTTAATTCTAGGTGAAAACTTGAGGGAATATTCTAAACTCAATAATAAAAATGGTGATGTGGCCATCATAATACTTTCCCTATATTTTTCTAAAAAACTATGAAGTTATTCTTAATTATTTGCTCAATTCTGAATTCTTTATATTTACTTGTTATAAAAATTTCATTTAGCTCCTATAGTTTATTAGCAATAAGCAAAAGAAAATTCAAAATCTTTAAATTAAGAACAAAAGAAATGTTTCAATAAAACTCTTTCAGTATTTCATTCTCTTTAACTTTTGTTTGAAAAGTATGTCTTATTTTTCAAAATTTCTTAAATTTCAAAATTTGTTTGAATAAATCTATTAAATTTTACAATAATACTATGTTTATTTATGTTTTACAACTTTTAATTAAAACCGTCGCTTATGTTTTACTGATTGGAGGATGTGATAGAGGCCACCTATATAGTAACTTTAATTACTGATCGCCACGCGGTTTGCAATAACTTTAATTACAAAATTTGAATAAAATAAAATTGACAAAGTACAATTTTTGATAAAGTGAATGGTTGCGACCGTTACTACGTGGTAATCCATACTTACAATAGTTTGTGGTTAAAACATATTGAATTTTTCAATTCAGTGAAAGAAGGACTTGAAAACGTCTATATTTTCCAATAAAATCTTCACAATTTAGAAAGCGGGTTAAATTAGAAAATTTTGAAACCTAGAGAAGAAATTAATGGAAATATCTTGAATTCTTGAAAAAGTGAGTCTAGCTTTTAGAAAAAAAATCCTAAAAATGTAGGGCCTCAGAATTTACTGAAAATTTCCTGAACTTCCTGAAGAAAAGTCTAGATTTCTGCAAACTAATTTTCTAAAAAGTTCTAGAGCCTTCAAAAAAATCTTTGTAATTTAGAAGATAAGAAGATAACCTTAAAATCTGGAGGAGAAATTCTGGAAATTTCCTGAACCCTTAGGAAAAAAGTTTAGATTTCTAAATGAAAATTTTCTAAAAATTCTAGAGCCTCCTAGAAATTTAGAAGACCAGTTGAAAAAATATCTTGAAATCGGGAAGAGAAATTACTGAAAATTCTTTTAAACTTTCTCGAAAAAAAGAAAAAATTTCTAAGGGAAATTTTCTAAAAAAATCTAGACCCACCATGAAAAATTCCGCAATTTAGAACTTTCTAAATAAGTTTATAGCCTCTAGTTGAAATAAAATGTTGAATTTTAGAGAAGCAATTGCTCAAATTTACCTGAATTCTCGAAAAGAAGACGAACTAAAAAACATTTAGAGCCTGAAAAAAATCTTCACAATTTATAAGAGAAGTTGAAAAAAAATTAATTTTGGGAAGAAGTTATTGACCATTTTCTAAATTCTTAAACTTTTAGAAAAAATTCTACAAAATCCTAATGCCTCATAGAAAATCTTTGCAATTTAAAAGACGACTACAAAAAAACTCTTGAACTCTAGAGAACAAATTGCTAGAAATTTCCTGAACCCTCGAGAAAATAATCTAGATTACTGGAAGAACATTCTAAAAATTCTAGAGCCTTAAAGAAAATCTTTGCGAGTTAGAAGACAAGTTGAAAAATTCTTGAAATGTGGAGAAGAAATTACTAGAAATTTCCTCAAAATCTCAAACTCTCAAAAAAAACCTTCATTTAAATCATCGCAATTTACTGGAAATTTTCTGAATTCTACAAAAAATATACATTTCTAGAATTTTTTTATTCTAAAAACTTCGCAATTTAAAAGACAGGTTTAAAAAAAACAATCTTGATATCTGGAGAAATGACTGAAAAAAGTCTAGATTTCTAGGAATAGATTTTCTAGATTTTCTAGAAAAATCTATAGCCTCCAAATCTGAATAAAAGTTACTGGAAATTTCTTAACTCTCGAAAAAAGTCTAAAGTTCTGGAAATTATTTTTTTAGCCCTGAGGGAAATATTAAAATCTGGAAGAGAAATTGCTAGAAACAGCATCAAAGAAAATTCTGTAAATATTGAAACGAACTTTCTAAAACTGTAAACTTTTAGAATCCTCCAAAAAAAGTTCTAGAAATCTTGTGAAAAAATCTAGAATCCTCTATCAAAATTCTTTGGAAAGGAAGATGCAAAAAACTGAAAATATGGAGAAGAAATTCCTGAAACTTCCAGAAGCCTCTATGTAAGTACTAGAAATTTAGAAAAAAATTCCTAATAAATTATAAAGTTAAACAAAATCTTCAATGTACTTACTGAAAAATCTAGAATCCACAAAAAAAGTTTTAAAAATCTAAAATGAAATCTTGAATAGATTGTATATTTTTTTTTGTAGGACTTGTAAAGTCAATAAACTAAACTAAACTAAACTAAACAGATTTTCAGATTTTAAGATAACATAGTTTTAATATATTTTAGTTTAGTTATAGTTAATTTTAATATTCGACCATTTTTTAATATATTTTATTTCAATTTATTATTTGTGTGATTTTATGCTGAAGACTACTTTTTATTTTCTTTTCGCTTAAACTGCTTCTGATTTACCGCGTGTTTTATTATTATGTTTTATTATTATGACTCATATATTACCACTATTTTAATGTGTTTTTGTGTTTGTTTTATATATATATTTCTTTTAATTCAATGTTGTTTATACGATTCTTATTGTTTTACTTGTATTTTTTTTCTTAGTATATAATGTTAACTATTATTTGGAGTCTCTTTTAAATTGTTTATTTTGTACACATTTTTTGCCTTTTACTTTGTTTTCATTGATACACAATTTGTACTGTTATCTCTCTCTGTTTTATTTATTATTATTAAGAATATGTTTACTGGATCGCATAAATACTTGACTTGTGTAACCTGTATTTGGAATAGCACCAATAAATACTATTACTATTACTTGTGAAAAATTCTAGAAACCTCTCAATGTTTAAAAAAAAGTATGGATCATCTGAGAAAATTATAGAAAAAAATTGAACAAAATATTCTACAAAAACCACATAGAAATTTCTATAAATAAATATAAATAATGGCATTCTGGAAAATTTTGAAATTCTTGAATAAAATCTTTGCTAAACTTGAAAATTCTTTGGAAAGGAAGTTGCATTTAAAACTAAAAGTGTGGAGGAGAAATTTCTGAAATTTCAAGAATCTTAAAAATAATTTAATTATTATTATTAGAAATTCTTAAATAAAAAGAAATCTGTAAAAAATAAACGTCGACAACCTAATATCTTTAGAAAGGTGGTAATTAAATTCTGCAACAAAAAAGTTAGTAGTTTCATTTAAAAAAATCAAGTTGCCCATGATGGAAACTTTGTAAATTGGCGTTGTGATTTCTTTTAACAAAAATAAGTTTGTTTTTGACCTTTGTTAATACATTTCATAATATAGTAACATTGCAGAGTCACGGTTTTCTAAGTTTTATGATAGTTATAGCAGTATTCAATTTTTACCGGACGTCTACTTTTTGTAATATTGATAAATACTATAAATGATAAATAAGGTCACATCAGAATTGATCCAGGAATCCAAATATGCAATAATATACAGGGTGCTTCATTAATAAATGCGACTTTGATGTAAATCACTCTGTATAACAATACAAAAGGGAAATTAAGGCAAACAAAGTATAGATAAAATACTGTTGAAAAAGAGTAAAAGAAAAGATAAATAATAGATAATAGAAACTCTAGATATCGTATAAACAAAACGAAAAAACAGATTATGCTACAATAACGAGGGAAATTCTTTAAATCAATATTTACACGAAAAATTAATTAGAAAAAATACGAAGAAAATAAAAATTAATTTATAAACATAAGGTGGATATAATTGACAAAATTGTTTATCTCAAGAATCCAATCTCCGTGCGTAATAAGCGTGTGACAACTCTAATTTTGTAATATGCATTTATATATAAAGCCTTGTTTTCATACTTGACGTGCACATCGTACTCGTAATCAAAATGCCGTCGCAATCAGTTCAAGTTCAAAGACCCGCGGTATCAATTCAATTCGAAACAATTTAATGCTGTGGTGATATCGCTCGTAAAAGTTTAAAGACCGCTCGCATATTTATATTTTCGATTTGGCGCGGTGCTCGCGCGAAATCATTTCGATCTTGATCGAGGATCGCTGCGAATATTTCGCAAATGCACACATAAATACAAACACAAACGCGGCCGTCGTGTTTATTTATCGACTAAACCAACTGTCAAAATAAACAAGGTCACGGCGGTTACCCATGATATGATGGCGATGCTCGCGCCTCTCTTATTTTGTTCACTTTTTTTCTTCTTGCTCTTTCCATTTGGGTTTGTCCGTTCCGAAAATTTAGCTGCACACAAACACCGTTTTCTACCTGCAACCTACCGTTGTTCCGCTCCGCTCCTTGGCGATGACCTCCATGCGTTACACCGGTGTGGTTTTACCGGTATTTTGAAGTCCAGAATGTTCATATATTTGGATCTAAAAGTTTAGCTCTAAACTAGTTTTCAAAATAATTAGCCAATTTTTATTTAGAATATTTTATGTGATAGAGAAGTTACTTTTATAATTAATGGATCATCTAAATGGATTTGCCATAAGTGCACAAATACATAATATCAAGCTAGCCCTTCAGGTAAACCCTTAGTTAGGAAAACTTAAATACAATAATTACTAAACAATTGAATGCATTTAAACTGGAAATTATTAATAGAATGAAAGATATAATTAAATATCTAGTAGACCGTTTTTCTGATATTGAAAATTAAGAAATCAAATGTTATTATTCTCTTTAATTTTAAGGAGTCTAGACTCAATTGACTAAAAAGTTAAAGATGATCTTTTGGAAGTTGGGTTTTCTGCTAAGCCATTAAAATTATTTCGTCTGGAAAAAAAAATTCTAATAATTGCCGTCCTCTCAAATTAATTTTTGTGCCAAACAGGTTCTCAAATCTAACTCTTTAAATAATAATAAACTTCAACATTTTCAAAATGAACAAACTTTACGACAAAGGGAATATAAAAAACTAAAAGTAATATATGACATTGCTCTGTTATGGAAAAATTACGAGAAAAAAATTTGAATTATAAATTAGTATACAGGCACAACAAATTATTAATTTTTATTTATGCATGAATTTGAATCAGTTAATCTACTTACTAAATATTTGAAACAGTTTTCTTGATTTATGTTTCTCCAATATTAATATTGACATACTGGCCGCCATAAGTGAAAGAACACTAAGAAGTTGTCGCTTAACTTTTATGAAAATTTCAGATAATACGTAGATAATCCACACTAAGAAATAATTAAAATTTCAACAAAAAATCTTGGTATTGTTTTTTTTTAATTTCAATAATGAGTTGCTCTTCCACGATTTAGGAGCACTCAGCAACTCGCCTAGGTATACTAGAAATCAAATTGTCAATGTCAGCCTGAGGGATTGCATCCTAAGCTTTATGAATTTGCAACATAATATCAGGTAAAGTGAGTGGGGTGGCTAAAGACGGCGCAATCTTCTGCCAATTATATCCCACTCGTGTTCAATAGGTGATTGGTCTGGAGAACGAGAAGACCATGGAAGTAAATCAACATTTGCTACTTCCAGGAATTCCATAGTAACCCTAGCTGTATGCGGCTTTGCATTATCCTCATGGAAAATGGGGTTTCACAACCTTCTTAGATACGGCATTAATATTAGTTCTAGAACTGTTTTAATGTAGCGATTTGCGTTTAAGGTTCCTAGAACACAAGAGGAGACGTATTTCCATGACCGATGACCTCCCATACCATCACTCCGCGTGTAAGAGCTGTATGGCGTTCCACTGCAGACTGCAAATTTCCTCGGCGACGTCTAACCATTTTACGACCATCGTGGGCAAAAAAAACAAAATCTCGATTCATCGCTAAAGATAATCTGCCTCCATTGATCGACCCATTGTAGTCTCTAATTGCACCATTCCAGACTGCATCTCTTATGGCGAGGAGTTAAGGGCAAACAAAGAAAAGGACGGTACGACTTGAGAACAATTGATCGAATTCTCCGGTAAACTGATCGAACGCAGATTCCTCGGTTAGTTGAACCTCTCCAGATGTCTCCAATAGCTCTTGTTGTTGAAAATCGATCCCGGACAGTGACGAGCCGAAGAGCTCGATCTTCACGTTATGTATTGATATTGTACTGATACTTCTGCCAATTCGTTGGGCAATATTACGAATTGACAAACCTGTTTCTCTGAGCCTGATTACTCTACCGCGTTCAAAATCGCTTAATTGTTGAAATACGCCACGCTGGCGACCTAGGTTGATTTAAATGCGGAACCAAATAACGGATTTGCACGATTGCAAATGCGGGACTCAAAAAATACGTATTTTTATGATATTTTTATAGAAACAGTTTTTATTTATCAATTACAAGTGATGTTAATTCAAATAGAGTCTACTTTTAAGAATATAATAGCGCGTCGATCATGTAAAAATATTAATGTTCACCGCTCCTGTAGATGATGTCCCGAAGGACCTCCAAAAAAGGCGCTTGGCGGAGATCTCCATCTCGGCGGTTTGGATTATATGAAATCAAAAAATATGTTGGATTCTTTTAAAGGATAGATTAATGCAGGTATTGAACGAAGGAATAATAAAACATTTGATTTTTGACAAAATGGCCTCTATTTACACCTACTTTGAAAATACTCTTTTGAGAAAAATGCGTTTAAAGTTTCAGAAGTAGTTTACACATAGTTAAAAAAAAAAATTTCAACTTACATGTCAGTATCGGTAGCTTCTAATAAGTCCAGCTGGTGTCCACTTTGTCGACAGCATGAGCTGCGGTGCCTAATGAAAATCCTAATGCACTCAATAATGATTTTGTACCTTCATTAAAAACTGCAGCTGCAATTCAACAACTTTAGAGCCACACTGAACAATTTTTGGAGTAATTTTCCATATTAACTGATTATTGTTTTGTGTAAATCCACCAACACACCTTTTCAATAATTTTACGTTGCTAAGGTCTTCATAAATTGGATATATAGCTTCAGCAACATCAGCTGGTATAGTTGGATAACCATGGGCGTAAGAAGTTAATGTGTCTGTTGCTAGCGCTTGCTACCAACTACACCATGAATCTTCTCCACCTAGGCACGTTTCGTGTTGAGGCTCGTCATCAGTCGAACAATAGTGATAATATATTCCCCAAATTGCATTTTACATATTATCCACATAATCACAATTTCTTCTTATTGCCAAACTAAAGTAAACTGTCAGATTATCTATTAGCTTAGCCATGAGTTTACCTTTCCCTGAAAGTACTTTTTTAAATTTTTTTTCCCGCCTTTTTCAACTGTTTTTTTACTAGCTCACTGAGTCATTCTCTTCTGAACATGCCCGATACATTCTTTTTTGACAAATTTAACTTCACCGTAAGGTGCAGCTTTCAGAATCCCAGAATATGTTTTTGAATCGCCATCACCTATATAGTTTTTATAACGAGCTTTGAATTTTTCTATTGAACGCTTAAACATTTCAATAACCGCATCGACGTCTATTTTTCCTGAAGAGCCCTGGTAATTTGCAGAGCAAGCATCTTTGTGTTCATTATACCAATCATTTATACTCTTCAGTACCATTTTTAGGTTTCCAAACCTCACACCGTTTACAGTATGAACTTTTTGCAATTATATCAATGATTTTTCCACTGTAATATCCAATCAATTATGTCACTCCATACAAAGAATTGAACCCTCGCTTCTTCCAGGTTCCGTCACCCGAAACTGTCAATTCTTCATTATTTTCAGCAGTCGCTTCTTTTTCTTCGGTACAGGCTTTTTCAAACAGTTTTTCAGCTGCTACTTTGACACAAGAGTGAATGTTGTCAATAATCAAATCATAAGTGTTTTGGGTTAAAAAAAGAGTCATGTCGATCAAGACACAAAATTTAGCTGCACCCTTTAAGTCCCAGGATTCTCATCACAAATATAAATCGTCTGTTTATTTCGTAAGAATGCTTCAAAAAAGGACTGCAGTTTATAACACGATTTTCACACTTATCACACACTACAACTATTTTAAAACCAAGTCAACGGGGAGAAGCAGTTTCAAATTTTATTTTTCCGTCACAAGAGTTACATTTCACATAATCACTTATCGCAGCAAATACAGTAATACAAATTAAAATTCTATATTCAATCGAAGGATCTCGTGAAACTAAAATCTCTTTCTGCATTTTGAATTTTTTAGCGGATGCACTAAAATTTATTTCAATATAAAACAAAAAATCACGAAAAACAAGTTTGAACTGAAAGCACGACTTTACAACGTCACAGAGCTCTTTAGAATGACGAAATACTTTTATTTTAGGTTATAATAATTGAACGTAACCTTGAAGTGCGTAGTAGACCTATTATACTCGCCTTCTCCGATAAAAGTACAATAGAAAATGGAACCTTAGGTAGGCCTTAGAAATTCAGGTATATCTCCGAAAATATTTATCGGATTGGCTTCAAACTTTCAGAGAATATATTTAAATATATGTACATTCTGAAAATGGATATTCATGTATAAAATACATGAAAAATGTGATTCAAGTTAATAAAGATTCAATAATTTGTTGTTCGGATCCAGAGACGGTACAATGTGACAGCGACAATGAAGGCGACCTCGACACGTCGACGTCTAGCGGAGAGACCATTATTAAAACGGACACAGAAATGGAGGTGAAGTACCTAAAACAACTAATTAAATCTAAGGATATGACTATACGAGATCTTCAGAGCAATGTTTCATTTCTGCAAGATCAGATAAAGTCACTAAATCAGCTGTTAATAATACAAACTACAAATCTGCAAACTGTAATTAATCCGCAAGAGGTCACCCGAGCCATCCTATCACCGATAAAGACGACTAGACAGACTAGGCCCCAGCAGACGGCACAACAAAAAACTCACGTTAAGGAATCCCCAATAAAAGCCAAAAAAAACAGTACAGCTGATATCAACAGTTCAATGAAACTAAATGCAAATCACCATATAAAACCGAATATTCAAACTATCGGGGATTCAGTTATAAAATCGCATACTGAATCTAAGGAAAATAAAAGTACAGTTGGTAATGATGAGGAAGAAAGTGATGTCGTATATAAACACACCAAAAACAAATGGTTTCACATCGGTAAATATAAGTCAGAGTATACTAAAGAAAACATATCATCAAAACTAAAAACAAAATTTCCAAACATAGAATTTTCTGTTCACCCAATAATGTATGAAGATCGAAACACTTTAGAAAAATATAAATGCTTTAAAATTGGTGTCCCTGAAGAAACAGCCCATATACTAATGGATCCAAATCTTTGGCCCAAAGGTATTATTATAAGGGAATTTAAGTTTTTTCGCAAAACAACATACAGATCAAACACTAATCCCCACAAAAATATTAAGTAACAACGACAATGCTATCACTAAATTAAAAATTCTACATCAAAATATAAGAAGTGTTTACAATAAAACTAATGAACTTGCAGTAGTATTAAATGACATAAAGGCAAATATCGTATGTTTAACCGAAACATGGTGCAACAAATATAATTCAAGTAATGTGCACCTAAATGGATACACAAAAAGTGCAGAATACACTAGGAAACGCAATGAACACGGTGGATGTATGATTTTTCTCGATTCAAGATATAAATATGATCAAATAAATATTAACGAATATTGTGTTGAGAATGAAATTGAATGCGCAGCCTGCTCCTTGAAAGAATTTAATCTAAAAATTGCAATAATTTGCATATACCGTCCACCTTCAGGTAATATAAATATATTTTTAGATAATATCACAAATTTAATGGTAAATATAAGCAGCACACATACCCATACAATTCTTTGTGGTGATTTAAATATTGATTACATGGTCAACAACACACCAAAAAGGCGTTTAAATGATTTTTTCTCGTCATTTAATTTTATCAATAAATTAAATGAACCAACTAGAATCCACTTAACAGAAAATAACCATTCATCAACACAAATTGATTATGTAGTCACAAATTTCCCAACTGCTACTTGGAATTGCACAAATATTAATTTACACCTTTCTGATCACCACGCACAAATCATAGATGTACAAGTAAGTGCTCGAAATATACCAAATGACAAAACAAAATTTATATACCGAAGAATAATAAATAACTCTACCATAAATGAATTAAGATATTATCTGCAGAACATAAATTGGAATTTCATTAAAACTGAAAATGTGAATACAAGTTTTGATTTATTCTTGGAGGAGTTTTTGCACATATACAACATATCGTGCCCTATAAAAAAGAAAATGATCTCCAATAAACGCCAAACGTGGGTCAACACTGACATAAAAAACTCGAGTGATAATTTAAAACTGACCTACCGGCTAATGATGGAATCAAAATCTGAACTTATGAAAATGAAATACCAAAATGACAAAAAGAATCACAAAAAACTAATCGAGGAAACGAAGCGAAAATACTATAGCCAAAAAATTCATAATGCTTCAAATAAACAACGCGAAGTATGGGGTATTGTTAAAGAAGAATTAAACGGGGTTAAAAAGGCCGATTCATACGCAATAAAAAATAACGGACAAATAATTGACGACACCTACGAAGTATCAAATATCTTCGCAGAACATTTTTCGACCATCACGGAAAAAAAAATAAAAAATCACTTTGGCGATAACATATCGGAAAACTGTACATCTTCAGAAAACGCTGCTAATACAATGTATTTAAAGCCTGTTACATTTTCAGAGCTTCATAATGTTATATCACAATTGAAGTCGAATGCTAGCACGGGGGAAGATGGTATACCAGTGAAACTTATTAAAGAGATAGCAGCAGATATTATGGAACCACTGCTTTATTTAATTAATTTAATAATAAAAACTAGCATATTCCCAGACTCACTGAAAACGGCGAAAATAATTCCAATCCACAAAAGTGGACCTAGGACTGACATAAGCAACTATCGACCGATTGCTTTATTAAATACGTTCTCAAAAATATTTGAAAAAATTGTAGTAGAAAGACTCACTAATTATCTAGATACATTCCAAATACTAAACAACGCCCAGCACGGTTTTAGGAAACATCGATCTACAGAAACGGCACATGTCGTTCTTTTGGAAGAAGTGGCAAAAAACATTGATAGAGGAAAACATGTGGCTGGTTTGTTCTACGATTTTTCAAGTGCTTTTGATACAATTAGTGCAAAGTTCGTGTGTGATAAGTTAAACGCATTAGGAATCCGCGGTATCGTTTCAAATCTTATAGAATCGTTTCTCATTAACCGCAAACTTTTTGTGCAAATAGGAAATAGTGCTTCTGTAACATGTAATATTAGTAACGGTGTTGTTCAGGGTTCAACCCTAGGTCCGTTGTTGTTTTTATTATACATAAATGACCTCCCTGAACATATCACCGACGGCTATGTAATAAACTTTGCGGATGATACAGCTATTTTATTATCGGCAAATAATGATGAGGACTTGCTACACAAAATTAAAAAGACAAACGACGAAATGCGAAACTGGTGCAACAAAAATAATTTGCTCCTTAACACGGACAAAACGAATGCATTGCTATTTTATAATAGAAAATCACCTGAATTTTCAATAGAAAATCGTTCGTCCTGTGTTAAATATTTAGGATCCTATATTCAGGAAAATTTACACTGGGATGCGCAAATAGATCACGTTGCGTCGAAGTTAAGTAGTGCGTACTATGCCATATTGAAGCTTAAAAATAAAATATGTCACAGTTTTTTGATAGAAATATACTACGCCATGGCACACTCTCATATAACTTACAACATACTAGCATGGGGGAGGGGCGATATAACTCGTGTATTTGTAGCGCAAAAACGCATTCTGAGGCTAATATTTGGCCTGCGGAAAACCGAATCATGCCGGGATATATTTAAGGCAAATCAAATACTAACAGTAATAAGTGTATATATATACAAATGTGCTGTATATGCCTATAATAATAATCAAGTTTTTATAAAAAACAATAACACGCATAATTATAACACAAGGCAAGGCTCTAACGTGCGAGTTACCGGACATAAAACTACCCTCTATGAGAGAACAGCAATATATATGTGCGGCGCAGTTCTTAACAAACTACCAGATGAGATTAAAAAATGTACCCGACTTAGTCAATTCAAAGCAAAATTAAAGGAACATCTAACTGAAAGATGTTTCTATAATTTTACTGAATTTATAACCAGTTGACTTTTTATAATGCACTAAATCTCTTTACTTTTCTTAAAGATTTTAATTTGTATCGTATTTGTATATGTATAATGTTTTACACTAATTTTATTTTATATTTTTAATTTGTTTCTTGATTTTAACCTTTTAATATGTTTTTATTTACTATTAGTATAATTTTATTATATAGACTAAGATTATTTACTTTTTTAATGACGTTCACATCCACTTCAAATGTATGCTCTAGCAATATTGTATCTTTTGTAAATGGTGGCTTACGTGAATAAATGATTGATTGATTGATTGATTGAAAACAAATCGATATTAGCAGATGTTACTCAATACCAGCTACCATCATTCTGTCTATTGTACTACATAGTTCCAATTTAATTCTATTGACAACTCCTAAATTAGAACCAACCATAGCTGGAGCACCATCAGTAGAAATTCCACTTAGATCCTCCCATTTAAGCTCAAATTGATCAAAAACTGCTTTTACTTCTTCGAAAATGTTTTATCCTCGTGTGGTATCCTTCATAGGTTGAAGAGCCAGCAATTCTTCCACGTAATTAAATTTGATATCAACTCCGCGAATAAAAATAGTTAATTATGTGGTATCGGTAGTATCTGTGCTCTCATCGAGAGCAATTGAAAATGCTTCAAACTTCTGCGAGGCACGTAACTTAAGGTTTGATTTGATATCGTTGATCATATCATCGATACGTCTTGTTATAGTCCAGCGAGAAAGACTTATTTTTTCTATATCGTCACTCTTTTCAGGACACAGTTCTTTAACGACAGTACTAAAACACTTAAACAAAATCAACTTCAGAATAAGGTTTAGAATGTTTTGCAATTTTTTCACTAATTATAAAACTTGCTCGTACAATACTATTGTATAAATCACTTTGTTTGTGGAAAAGAGTCTGTTGCGCAGATAAACATTTTTTCAAATTTATAATTTTATCTTTTCTTTGTTGCCCATTGAGATTACTATAACTACAATGTTTTGATGTAAAGTGGCGTTTTAAATTAAATTCTTTTACCACTGATATACTTTCGAGGCAAATTAAACAGGCTTGTTTTTTTACATAACTTGCATAACAAAAAAGTAATCGTTAGTCCACTTATCTAAAAAAAAACACGATTTTCAGTATCAACTTTTCTTCTCTTCTCAGATGTCATTTTAAAGATTATGTTAAATTGTAAATTAAGTATGAATTTAGAAACTGCTGTGCTTCGCTACAAGTAACTACGTGCTTTTGCTCTGCTGATTCTTCCTTCACTAATCAACATACTTACAGCCAGTGCAAATTAACAAATTATTTTTAAATTCTGACAAATGTGTTACAATTTCGTTTTCAAGAAGTGAAAACTGTTGCTTAGTTTGCTATTGATAAGGGTCACTTTGTGACCGAAATGTACATCTAGCGATAAATAAAGTGGAAAAAAGTGCCAAACTAGTGTTTTATCTTCCTTCATTGTTGTGGACTTTTATAATAGAGAAAAAAATCTGGATTTCTGTCAATGGTATCTATATTTCCCCTTCGGAGATTTATGCTGGTGATATCAGACATTATTGATCAACACCAAGAGTCTGATATACTTGTCGTGGATGATAACAATTTACCGCATGTGAAGTGAATTATAGAAACTGACAGTGCCGACGTTTTACCTATAAATACGGAAAGTACCAATTGTGATCCAATAGTTAACTGTCATGGTTATCACCCGCCATTTTATTTAGATTTTGATTTACATTCTATTTCATCAATATCAGAAGAGTAATTTTAGATGAATTTTGCTAACTGCAATATTTAAAATATTTGTAATTATATTAGTAATATTAATTGGATCGACACAATTAGGAATCAGATGTTTTTTACAGAATTTTAAACGAGGCTATTGATAAATTTGCCCCTAATCGTAAAATTATGTTGTATGGAGTTTTGAACGTAAAAGCCTCCTTTATATTTTACCCCACAGACGTCCTAATTTACTTTGTGATCGTAATTTTGAAGAATAGAGCTATAGTTCTACGTTGGGCGCCCTTTGTTACCACCAAATTTAGTATTAAGGGTTGTTTACCAAATTTAGATTTGGTATAGAAGTAAAGGGCCTTGAAATCTATTACCACTAATGGAGTTAACAGCATTTGTGTTAAAAATAAATAACCGTAATTTCAAAGAATAAGCCTGTAGCCCCACCTTGGGCGCCACTTGTTTCCAATTTTAGAGTAGGTATAGAAGTAAAAGGACTTTCGGTGGAAAAACTTGTAACCTGGAACTACTAATTGAGGCAAAAACATGTGTGGTAAAATAAATGACCGTAATTTCGTAGATAGAGCTATAGCCCCACGTTGGGCGCCACTTGTTACCGTCAATCCTAGACTAGGTATAGAAGTAAAAGGACTTTCCGTGGAATAGCTTGAAATCTATTACTACTAATGGAGGCAAAACATGTATGTTAAAATTAAAGCAGTGTTAAAGGTGGTTCTTATATTGAATCATCCATCAACAGTTTTTGTACGGGATATGTTTAAATACACATATGCCTGAAGTTCTAAATCAATCAGTTATTAATTGCAAAAAAATAATTAACTTAAAAGTTAGCAGTAAATGTCGATTTGAAATTGCAAAGAGAGGATCATCTACTTCTCGATTTATAAGCAATGATATCTTTCCGATAGAAAATAATACTTCTTTAATAATAATTACGTAAAAATATGTTTATTTTATGTCATTTAATGTTTACAATTCAATTAATTAATATGCTAATAATATTTTTCTTTTGTTTCAGGTAAGCCTCACTTTGGTTTTAATTCAGTAAGTAATTCGATTAAAACAATTAGAACCATTTCTTCAACTATTCAAAATAGCGAAGAAAGGTGTCCATTTATTAACATTATTTATCACAATGCAATGTATTCGTTCCTAACAACAGTAATTTTGCAAATATATTTGAGAATAACTAATAGATCAATTAATACTTTTATTGTGTCTTCAACATACAAATTGTCGGATTAAAATTTTCCAGTTTTGGCACTGCAGTTCTGTCAATACATCTTCTCCATACTTAAACTGAATTGAAAAATTTACTATGTTTTAACTACAAACCTTATTTGTGGTTAAGACATAGTTTCAATTCTGTGTAAGTATGGATTACCACGTAGTCTCGTAGGTCTCTACCATTCTCTTTATTCTTTTCCATACATTTTTTTGCTTACGTGCATAACATTGTACCATTCACATAGTAAAAAAATGAAATATGCTGATTTTTTTCATATTTGATATATTTCATTCGCAAATATGAAATATATCAACTTTTTCACAATTAAGCATTTTTACATCCCCTGTCAAAAAAGATTTATTTATTTTTTTACTTTAATTAAATGTTTAATGATATAATACTGGTGTGAGTGTTGAGGTTTTATATTTTATTCGTAATTTTCGGCCAGAATGTAGATACCCATGGCCACATTAATATAATACATTTTCAACGTACTCTGGCGTCGATGTTGTAATTCCGTCGATGCCCCCCAGGCTCCATTTTACCGCCATTTGCAGGGACGGATGGTTTTGCGCTCTGTACGCCAGTGCGCCCTCTCATATCGATTTTCCGACACAGCGAAACAGGACGGCCTGCCTCCTAATTTTCGAATTGGGGTCGCTGGTAACAAAAAAAAAACACTCTGAACACGAAAAAATCGACGCTCGGGTTTTTTAAATTTATTTTAAAACTCAGGAAAAAAATATAAATTCCGGTGAATTGTTCCTTATTGTGATGGAGTTAACCAAACAAAATATTTACTCAATTCATAAGTATAAGGAATATATATGATTATTGAAAGATGGTCAAACTCATATATTTCGAAAAATTATTGCTGATAAAGGTTTAAATTAAATTACACTTGGTTTGTCTCTATTGACTCGATTTTTCCCTTATCTTCAAATCCTTTCTTACCTGATTATACATAAACTTGTCAGTTGTTTTGTAACTCACTCTTGATAATGCCTTAAAAACCGAAACTAGTCGAGTAAATAGAGATAAACCAAGTGTAATTTAATTTAAACCTTAAATGTTTCATCAAGTGATAAATGAGAAAGTCATTCAAGAAAAGGGTTATAGCCCCACGCTGGGCGCCATTTGTTACAGCCGATCTTACACTAGGTATAGAAGAAAAATGAATGGGATAGTGGCCACCCACCCACCCTACATATATATTTAAATTTTAAGCCACAACACTGCTTTCAATTTTTTACCATCACCATCAGTAATACTGCTGTAATTTTTTGGAAGTCAAAGCACTGACAGTGATTGAAATACAACTGTATATATATAGGGTGAGTGAGTGGCCTCTATTCCACCCTCCCACCACAAAAACTTTCACTAGTGCTTCAATAAATAAGCTTTTATTCATATAAATAATTTCAGTTCGACAATTACGCATTTATCACATTAATACATCTTTTTTTTACAAAAATTGTTGTTTATGTTATAGTGATTGGAGGGTGGGATAGAGGGCAACCCACCCACCCTACATATGCATTTCAATTTTAACCCAAAATACTGTTTTTATCATCAGCAGGAGTTGCACTGTTATAATTGTTTGAAAATCGACCGATTGACAGTGACTGAAATGCAAATGCTTATGTAGGGCGGGTAGCCTCCGTCCCACCCTCCAACCATTGAAGTATGCACCAGAGTTTTATTAAATAGATATTTATTCATAAGATTTATTCCAGATTATAAATTTTGTTTTCCTCTCTCTTATAAATGTTTCCTCTTTAAAAAATGTTGTTTACGTTAAAGTAATTAGAGGGTGGGAGAGTGGCCGCCCACCCACCCTACATATATATTTAAATTACAAGCTACAATACTGCTTTTAATTTTTACCATCACCATCAGTAATACTGCTGTAATTTTTTGGAAAATCAAACCACTGACAGTGATTGAAATAGAACTGTATATGTAGGGTGGGTGGGTGGCCTCTATCCCACCCTCCAACCACAAAAACGTTCACCAGTACTTCAATAAATAAGCTTTTATTCATATGAATAATTTCAGTTACGCATTTATCACATTAATACATCGTTTTTCTACAAATATCGTCGTTTATGTTATAGTGATTGGAGGGTAGGATAGATGCCACCCACCGATCCCACATATAAATTTCAACTTTAATTTTTATCACCGTCAATAATACGGTAATATTTTTTTGAAAATAGACCGACCGACAGTGATTGAAATGCAAATGCTTATGTAGGGTGGGTGGGTGGCCTCTGTCCTACCCTACAAACATTGAATTACGCATCAGAGTTTTACTAAATAAATATTTGATCGCGCTAATAATTACGGTTTGTTAATTTGGCGTCTTGACAAGATAAAGCGAGGAATAATAGAAAATTCTCAAAAAAAAATGGAAGAAAATGGAATAGAAAATTTGAGAGGTACCGAAGAATATGGAAATTTTCGTAGTTTTAAGTCAGAATTTCTTGAAAATTCAAATAAGATAAATCAAGAAATGGCAAACAAATTCTTAATGATAAAAAATAGTAAGAAAATACTAAACATTTTTAAATGGAGGGTTGGATAGTGACCACCCACTTAAACGTGTGTTTATCGCTTTTTAATAAACCTTCGATTATGTTTTATTAATTGGAGGGTGTGATAGTGGACACCCACCCACCCTACATGTATAATTTAATGTAATCTGAAAACACTGCAATCACATTAAATAATATACGTGAAATAGTTTCATATTACAAAT
Source organism: Ontholestes murinus (assembly GCA_963969525.1). Classification (NCBI taxonomy): domain Eukaryota; kingdom Metazoa; phylum Arthropoda; class Insecta; order Coleoptera; family Staphylinidae; genus Ontholestes; species Ontholestes murinus. Next base: position 7,821,102 of record OZ018397.1, on the reverse strand, counting down.
AAAACATAATGTTTTGAATAAAAATTAATATATAAAGTGGGTGGGTGTATCCCACCTTCCAATTTATGGAAAATGCTATAATATTAATCACAATTACTTACTTACTGTATTTATTATTTCATAAATATTTCATTTTATCAAATTCCTACTTGTAGAATAGTCGCTAATATTTTGATAATTATAGGGTGGGATAGTGGACACCCACCCACCCTACATATACAATAAAACATAAGCTAGGAACACAACAGTGTGTCGTTAAAAATAAAACAAAAATTAAACGATGATTTAATTTTTTAAATTATATACATTTTAGGGTGGGTGGTACCCATCGTTAAATCTCTTAACATAAAGTTTTTTCTATCTAAAATTAATTAAATCTCAAATAACTGTGTTGTAGCTGCAGAAAGTTAAAACCGAATGGATGATTTGATTAAAAAAATATTCTTAGGGTGGGTGTGCGGCTTCTATCCGACCACTCAATCAGTGGTGGTAAGGTATGCCTTTGCCAAATAATATTAAACTTATATAAACGTATGTTCATCGCTTCTTGATAATAACTTCGATTGTGTTTTATTAATTGGAGGGTGCGATAGTGGCCAACCACCCACCCTACATATATAATTAAAATTATGCTAAAATCGCTGCGTATGGTTTCCCTGTAGAGTCGACACTTTACATAGTGATCAAAATGACCGAAATTTCACTATAAAGAGTTTTTCACTATATAAAGAAAAGAAACGCAAAATAAGCAATTTCCAATCATTAAATCATAAGCGAGGGATTTAGTTAAAAATTATAAAATGTAAACAATCACAAAATAATTCCATTTTCAATTGATGTATTCATACAAATATTTCAAATAATTTGATGATGTTTTACTGACTGGAGGGTGGGATAAAGGTCACCCACCCACCCTACATATACATACAAACTTCAATTCCTTATCGTCTTGTCTTGCGGTTTTCAATCAAAATAACTGCAAAACTTTTTGAATAAAAAAGAAATTAAAAAAGTAAAATTTTTGAGTGAGTAAATTAGTAAAAATTTGATGCATGATGGGTGGGCAGACTTTAAATCTAAATTAGGTAGGATTAGCTATAGAAAGTCGATTTATATTTCAACTCAAATTTATTATGTTTTATTTTTTATTACATAAAGGGTTTGATTGTTTTTAGCAGCAAAATCATCAACAATTAGCAATTAAAGTTACCATGTATATGTAGGGTGGGTGGGTGGCCTCTATCCCACCCTCCAATCAGTAAAACATAAGCGAGGGTTTTAGTTAAAAGTTACAAAATGTAAACAAACACAAAATAATTGCATTTTTGAATTGATTTATTCATACAAGTATTTCAAATAATTTTTCATGATGTTTTACTGATTGGAGGGTAGGATAGAGGACCCCCACCCACCCTATAATTAGTAATTGTCTCGCAGTTTGAAATAAAATTAATTACAAAACATTTTGGATAAAAACGAAATGCAAAAGTTTAAATTTTTGAGTGAGAACATTAATAAAAATTGTATGCATGAAAATGAATATAAGGAACATTAATAAATTCTTGTTTGAATTATTAAATCCTTATTTTAAATATTACTCTTAATTGCGTTTACAACTACCTTTAAAATCCACTAAATTCTTATCAATATCTGAGGAACATTAATTCTCGATACAGGAACATCGACCCTGTATTTGTTATCAGTTTTTTAGAAACGCGAATTCATGATTAAGTATTGATGGAACATTAATTGAATAAATTTCATATCACTTTGACATATAAATACTTCCGATTGTTTCTAACTCTCGAATGATTTCAAAAATTTTTCAGCAATCATAGACATAAAAATAAGACAATAAAATAAAATTCGCCTTTCAATTGTTTTTCATGTTCTTTACGATAATTCTCAAACTGTTGCGTGAAACTTATAAATTCTTAAACAAAATTATTCCCCTAATCAAATACATACAGATGAGGTATACAAATAAAATTTGGATTTGAATTGTTTTTCATGTTCTCTTAATAAGTATTGAATAGTTGCGTATATTTCAAAAATTCTTTCACACAAATATTTCCCATGTCATAAGCATAAATTTAAAATAAAAAATTAAATTCGTCCTTCAATTGTTTTTTATATTCTCTAAGATAATTCTCAAACTGTTGATTAAATTTAAAAAATTATTTCAGAAAAATATTCCCCTAATCAAAGGCATAAAGATGAGGTATAAAAATAAAATTTGGATTTCAATTGTTTTTTCATGTTCTCTCAATAACTATTGAACAATTGCGCAAAATTCCAAAAATTCTTTCATAAAAGTATCTCCTATTCCCCTAATTCAAGTTTTTTATAATAAAACCTTAAGTTTAAAGTTTCATCTCAATCGGATTATTCGTTTTTGAGATACAGCGCCCACCGACAGACAGACACATTTTTTTTTTCCAGAAATCAGTGTAATGGACTCAAAACGGATATATCTGCAAAAAAAAAAAAAAATCGGTCACAATACTTCCCCTATATATACTTCGTATATAGGGAAAGTAAAAATATATATATATACAACCTCGTTATTGATGATCAAAAATAAAACAATGAATTAAATAATTTAAAAATAATGAAAATTTTGGTATGGATACGTAGGGCTGACCTTTCGCCTACGTTGAAGTACTGGAGTGTAGAAGAACGGATTTGGGTAACTGTAATCGATAAGAGGTCGCCAATCGAGGTATATATAGGTGCGTCACAATTTGTGAAGTGTATATGGTAAACAAAACAGGACCTAAAATAGATCCCTGAGAGACACCTGATAGCAGAAGCCTAAAATTTGAAAATATTGGACCTAGTTTGACCGCCTGTTTCCGATCCGTTAAATAATGTTGAAGTAAATTGATAGTGGATTGGTCGAGCCCAATGTAGTGAAGTATAGATAACAGAACCTTATGATTTAGGGTGTCAAAGGCTTTACTATAGTCTAAGAGTATTAGAGCAGTAACTAGGCCTTCATCAGTTGCTTGCAACTATGACCTTGTCTGAAACCGAACTGCAATTTAGGCAGAATATTATATTTTGATAAAAGATGCTTTAACTGATTATTCATAATAATTTCTAAAACCTTAGAGTGTACTGATGGGCCTTAGATGACATAACTCGAATGGATTTTTATTCTTAGGTAAGGGAATAATTAAAGACTTCTTCCAACCAGTTGGAAATAGGCTTTCTAATAAGCAGGTGTTAATTAATATTTTTTTAATAAATCTTTCTATTTTGTTTGCCATTTGATTGATATTCATTCCTAGTTTCTTTCTTTTTAATTTTTGTCTTTTTGTGTTAATTTATATTTTCACCCAGTAGTGGTCGCTCCCTATTTCAGCTTGTCTTGTTACTTTAACATCTTTCACCTTTTTCATTCTTCTGCGCCCATTAAGGAGTAGTGCATTTTTTTTTTCTTGGTCTAATTCCTCTAGTGTGTTTGTGTATGTCTTTGTGTTTGCCACAATGAGGTGTTTGCTATACATAATTCTATAATTCTTTGCGACCACAACTGCTGAGGTATGTGCTGGTGCGTTGTCGTGATGGAAAAAGACTTTCTTGTGGGCCAATCGCGGGCGTTTTTCTTGCAGCTCAGTTTTCGAACGGTCCAATAACGATAAATAATATTTACCTGTAATAGTTTTACCCTTTTCCAGATAGTCGATGAGGATTATACCTTCCGAATCCTAAAAGACAGTTGGCATAACCTTTCCGGCCGAAGGAACGGTCTTCGCCTTTTTTGGTGCAGATTCCCCCTTGGTAACCCATTGTTTAGATTGTCGTTTGGTCTCAGGAATGTAGTAATGTATCCATGTTTCATCCACAGTTACGAAACGACGCTTAAAGTTCTCCAGATTCCTCTGGAACAGCTGCAAACCATCCTTACAACACGTTACACGATTCCGTTTTTGGTCAAGCGTGAGCAATCGCGGCACCCATCTTGCGGATAGATTTCTCATGTCCAAATGTTTATCCAAAATATTATGTACCCGTTCAGTCGAGATGCCCACACCACCAGCAATCTCACGCACCTTAACTCTTCTGTCATCCATCACCATATCATGGATTTGATCAATGATTTCTGGAGTCGTAACCTCCACAGGCCGTCCAGAACTTTCTGCGTCAGTTGTGCCCAAGTTTTGGTTGATCAACTATCGATTGACTTTTTAAAAAGTAACTTTCTATTTCAGGAGCGTTGAATGAGAAATAATTCATGCGACAAATGCGACTAACAGATTTATTACTGCCTTTATTACAATTGTGGGGTATATTTATAACGTAAGAGTTGATGACTCTGGAATTCCATACGGATAAGGAACTGCACGTGTGTGGCCTTGGGAATCCGCCTTAACTCCTCCCTGGCGAAGTTCGAGCATGTAGGTTATCAGAAATGCGAGATTAAATGATGATGTTTTCCATTTTCGGGGTTCCTAGGGTTTCCTTTTTGTTTAGACGTAATTTCATGAAAATTCGGTAGATTAGAAAGGTTAATATTATGGTCACAATTATATATAGGATTATTGTCCAAACGCTAAGTTTATGTGTAATCACCGGCTCACTTATCATTTTATTTAATCCATACTTTTGTAAATCTAGTCCATGTTGAATATAATTAATTTCGCCCAAGTTAATTGCTTCTAGTTTCAATGGTTTGATGTTAAATTGTTTATTTAATTTTTGTTGATATTCGAAATCCAGTTTGGGGAGTTCAGCTGCTTTGAAATTCGTTTTTGTGGTTTGATATGATCTAATTTTTGTTTTTCCAACACTAATTTCACATGATGTGTTTAATTCTAATAAGTAAGTTCCTTTTAATAAAATGTTGTCTTTATGTTTTTCGCATTTTTTCGTGGCAATTTTTTCGTTTGGAATTACTAATATCTAAATTTTGAATTTTCATAGTTTTGATGTTTGCTAGAATTTGATGACAATTGCTGGTATTTTTGGCGAGGCTTATCATTTGGATTTCACATGGAGAATTGGGGTTTATTTCCTCATAATTATTGGGTTTGTAACATAAAAATTCTTCAGAGCGGGTTTCTTTACATGGATCGATGGAATGCAAGTACGAATGCTCATTAATGAGAAGGTATTTGGATTGAGGAAATATTGTTTTAAATTCATTGTTGGATGGTGTAGACAGGGGGTAAAGATGGAAATAGTTGTAGGTTTCCGGCTCCACGATTGGGATTTGGATTATAAATACGATTTGATTTCCTTTAATATAACTTTTAATTTTTGAGAGTTTTTCGAACAGCAGTATATTTTCTAATTTTGGTTCAAATAGCAATTTATCGTTGTTGATCTGTTCATTTATTAATTCCAATTCTTCTAGAAGTTCTTTAGGTTCCACTATCGAGTTATGGATAACATTCAATTTTGAAAAGGTGATCATAATTTCTAATTTTTCAAATATATTGTGTATTAATTGTTGTGATGTAATGATTTAGGATAATACTGTGTTAAATAGATAAAATTCATACATATTTGTATTTTCGTTTTTATAGCTTGTTCCATTTGTGCTAATTTTTGTGTAGTAGAATTAAAGTTTTCAATTGTCGAATGTAAGATTGAAATTTGATCTTTAATTATGGTTTTTATTTTATTACGGTAGATATTGCAGTATCATACTTTTCAGCATCATTGTGATCAAGATTCCCAGTCAGGATTTTAATAATTGATCCTAGACCATCAATTAAACCTCGTTTTGTTCTTTTATTATTAGGGTTAATTTGGTTTATTTCTTGAATTATTAACGTTTCTATATTAGTGATTACATTATATGAGTTATAAAGTTCTCTTTTATGTTCTGGTGAATTTTCTATTGTAGTTTTGAGTCGATGAAATTGTTTTTGGAGTGATTGAAATTCTATAATTATGTTGGTTATATCAAAGGCTTGTATGAATGACCAATAATTTATGACATTTTGGGCGGTGCCTAACTTTAACGGTAACAGTCGTTTAAGTCATGAATTTTTAATTTTATTGTTTCGAAGTAGAATGAACAGAATATTAAGGTTAGAGCGTACTTCTGCATTCTTGGTCGTGGTTTTCTTAATTCTATTGCCTATAGAATCCAGCGATGTGTGGTTTCCAGGTCTTCCTAATCTATGGGTTCCGGAGAATTAGGACTTTCCTCTGGATGCTCCCCTCGATAGTCAATGTCTTCCTTCGGGTCTGCAGGTGCTTCTGGCGATGTGTGTCCGTTTGAAGTTTTCTGCGTCTCCGATGTTTTTGTTGTGGATCGTTTGTCGAATTAACCGATTATCGGACCGGGTCAAAGCGATTTTTGTCTTTTTCACCGTTCGACGTATCCTACCGACTGCGCCAGTTTTGGTTGATCAACTATCGATTGACTTTTTAAAAAGTAACTTTTTATTTCAGGAGCGTTGAATGAGAAATAATTCATGCGACAAATGCGACTAACAGATTTATTTCTGCCTTTATTACAATTGTGGGGTATATTTATAACATAAGAGTTGATGACTCTTGAATTCCATACGGATAAGGAACTGCACGTGTGTGGCCTTGGGAATCCGCCTTAACTCCCATATGGCCATCCCGAAGATTTTGAAACCACTTATAAACTGTTCTAATCGAAGGTGCATAGTCACCATAATGTTTATCAAGCTTCTCTTTAGTCTCCTGAGGCGTTTTGCTTTTTACAAAGTAATGTTTAATCATCACACGAACTTCTTTTTCGTTCATTTCTTGAAAACACGAATGCTAAACACAAAGAAATAGCTGTGCGTCCATTCAAGAGATGTTACTAACTAAACATGACTTCGATACGCGCCGGTGGTGCCATCTCTCGGATTTTTCAAACACCCCTCATATGTCCTATATTTATTTTGGGTGTGCTATTATTTTGTTTTTATTTAAAAATAATAGAATTATATTTTATTATTATATAATAGTCCTTTTTATATAAAATATATTCTTTGATGTTGATTGCTTTGTATTTATCGAATAAATAAATATTAAAGTTTTTTCTTTTTTAAAATTACCCCTCCTAAGCCAGTTGGTTGGAAACGCCCTTGCTCAGCCGTCATCAATCAATCAATCAATAAAATTTTCTAAAATTATTTTCTGTCATCTTGTCTAGGCCCAAAATAGTCAGCTGAATTGTCCTTTTTATGTTTTCATTCTATAAAATTTTAAAATTAATGTAATCATGTAGATAATATATTTAATTTTCATAATCACAAGAATAGTTTTATAATATGAAATAACGTAAATGATGACATGGATTAGTAATTATGATAATATATTCGAAACCATCACGTGAATGCTACATGTATATAAGCCCTATTTTCCTATCCGTTGAACTTGAAAAAACTTTTCAGGAATGCCCAAATCCCCACAAAACCTCCACCACTCCCATTCTGTACGCAACCCACACACACACACACACACACACATATATGCACACGTCACGTTTAATACTCTTCAAAGTAAAAGCATACCTCTAATGCATTTATTCGGGCCCCACTACCCCTTTTATTACACGGGATTTATTTAGAGCCGGCGCTGGATTAAAACCCTGGTCCTTTTTCGTCCCTTCCTCGTTTTTTTTTTTGGAAGATTTTTATTCGTCCTTTGTGCACAGCCCGCACCCCCCACACTCCAACTGCCCCACGTAATAATTGGTTCCGGGCGTAGCTTCAGTAATTTCTCCAACGGCCTTTTAATCGTTTTAAATTAATTAGTCCAACGGTAACTAATTGTTCTGGCCGGATCATCATCAACGTGTGCATGGACGAGTGCGTTTACAATTCCACGATGTGATATGTATTTATCGATTTCAATTATTTAATTAGAATCATTTTTAATTTTACATTATGTAATGGAAATAACGCGGTATTGTAAACTGAAAATTCTTACTATAAATACAGATGGAATATAAGGTATAATGGTATATGAGCTCTATTTCCATCTATAATTCGAAATTGTAAACAGTTTAAGGTATTGATTATTACTTTCCCTATATGGGAAATGCATTTCAATGATAGCACTGCTTGCGATGGCAATAGCATTGTTGAACTTTTTGCCAAGTATCTCTCAGCCGTTTATGTTGCTCCTCGTGTTATGGACAATTTTATGATTGGTACCAAAAAACAGGTACATAACTCCAAACTGTATGTCGACCGAGAATGGCTACTTACCTCACTTCTACAACAAAATAATGCAACCGGCCCCGATGAAGTTCCTTCTTGTGTACTGAAAAAATGTGCTTTTACACTGGTGAACCCTATTTATATTTTATGCTCGAAATCCATCAATGAAGGTATTTTTCCTGACATCCGGAAGAGAAGTTTTGTGCGACCGATCTTCAAGGCTGGGGATAGACAACTTATTAAAAATTACCGTGGAGTATGCTTGCAGTCCATAATTCCGAAATTGCTGGATGAAACTATTTCTCTACAATTACTTTGGATGAGCCGAAATATAATATCCGATAGGCAGCATGGTTTTTTGTCGGGAAGATCAACAGTAACGAATTTAATATTGTACCGGGATTTTCTGTCGCATGCTTTAGAGAACAACTCTCAAGTTGATGTTATATACACCGATTTTGCTAAAGCATTCGATAGGGTAAACCATTCTGTGCTACTGCGTAAGTTAAGGGAGCTTGGTTTTCATACGAGTGTTGTGTTGTGGATAAGTTCTTTTTTAACAAATCGGTCTCAATGTATTAATGTTAATAATTTTAAATCATCATATTTCAATGTGACTTCGGGTGTGCCCCAAGGTTCACATTGCGGACCGATTCTGTTTTTGCTATTTATTAACGATATTGTGGAGGTAATTAAGGGTTCTGAATGTTTATTATATGCGGACGATCTAAAGCTGTACAAAATAATTAACAATATAGATGATTGTTATGCAGTTCAACGTGATATAAATAGGATTAATAAGTGGTGATTAATGCGACTAGGTAATGAATTTAATTTAGACAACCGAGTAAATTTCTTTAGTTCATCATTATCGAGTTTCAAAAAGAGTATAGTCGGTGTTATGTAGACTTTATGCGCTTATTTTGTTTTGATATTACTATTTTTGTTTTGTTTCATTTTTTGGTTTTCGTATTGATTATTTCCTCCTTTATTATATTTTATTTCTGCGTTATTCTTAATGTTAATATAATATATAATATGTTAATTATATATCTTTATTTGATGCACTGTTAGGCTTTAAGAAGAATATATAAATTAATATAAGTTTGTGTTACTTTGTAATAATTGTATTGTAACAAAAAAGGGGTTATCCCGTTAATAAAGTATTATTATTATTATTATTATATGAAATATAGGGTAAGTACTGTGATTGTGATTTTTTTGTTGAAATTTTTTTATCCGTTTTGAGGTCCCCTGAGTCCATTGAACTGATTTCTGGAAAAACATTTTTTGTGTCTGTGTGTGTGTGTGTCTTTCTGTCTATCTGTGTGTCTGTCTGTCGGTGGGCGCTGTATCTCAAAAACGAATAATCCTATTGAGATGAAACTTTTGGTAAGTATTCATAGACCGGAAGTGGATGTTTACTCGAGACGTTTTTTTGTTTTCTAGCGATATTTTTCTAAATATGAAAAATTTTAAAAAATGGTTCTAACAAAAGTTAAAGAGAATAAAAAACTGAACAATTTTTATTTAAACATATTTTTCATAAAATTTTTAACTTTCGAGAAAAAAAATAATAACTGAAAATTTAGACATTTTTTGCAATTGCTTATTAACTGTTGGAGTTACATGAAATTTGAATGAGAAACTGAACAAGTTTTATAAAGACATGGTTTTCGCAAAATTCATAATTTGTGAGAGAAATATTTAACTTTAGAATATTTGAGAAGAAATTTTATATTTTTCTTTAAAGATTCTTGAAATTTCAGTTATTTCTCCTCCATACTTTTAGTTTTTATTGCAACTTCCTTTCCAAAGAATTTACATCGAGAATTCTAGAAACTTTTACAGGTTTAACAAAGATTTTATTCAAGAGTTTCAAAAAGTCATTATTTATATTTATTTTTAAAAATTTCTTCATGGCTATAAAAGATTTTGTTCAACTTTTTCTATTAGAAAATTTTCTTCTAAATTTCTATAATTTTCTTAGATCATCCATACTTTTAGTTTTTCTTTTACATTGAGGTTTCTAGAATTTGTCATTTTTTTATACATTGACAATCAAATGTCATTGAAAAAGTTCCGAGTAAAATGGACTTAAATATGCCTGCAATTGCTAAAATATTACCGAATGGTGAAAATGCTGTGTCGATAGGAAATTCCATCACATGAAGCAAAAAAAGGTCTGAGTGGAAGAACACGCAGTGAACTCCGCCTGCAAGTCCTGTGAGCTAAATTTTTGTATTATTTTTATGTGTATTTTGAAGTTTTTCATATAACAGGACTTTGTAAAGTAAAATAAATATAAATATAAAAAAAATAAAATTTTTCATAAGATTTCATTTTAGGTTTATAAATAAGATTCTAAAAGTGAACAGTAATTTCTTTTTCTTATCTAATAAATAAATAGATATTTCCAGAATTTTAGCAAAGATTTTATTCGAGAGTTCTAGATTTTTCTGAAAGTTCTTTTAAGATTTTGTTTAGCTTTACAATGTATTAAGAAATTTTCTTCTAATTTTCTAGAACTTACTTAGAGGCTTCTAAAAGCTTCTTCCCAAAGAATTTGGTCAAGGATTCTAGAATTTTTCACAAGTTTGGATTTTTTAGAAAGTTCGTTTCAATATTTTTAGAATTTTCTTTGAGGCTGTTTTCAGTAATTTCTCTTCCAGATTTTAATATTGTCTTATAAATTGCAAAGATTTTCCCAGGGCTCAAAAAAGTCTTTTCCAGAATTTTACACTTTTTTTTTTCGAGAGTTCAGGAATTTCCAATAACTCATATTTAGATTTGGAGACTATAGATTTTTCTAGAAAATCTGTTCCTAGAAATCTAAACTCTTTTCAGTCATTTTCCTCCAGATATCAAGATTGTTTGTTTCAAGCTATCTTTTAAATTGCGAAGTTTTTAGAATTTTCTAGAAATTTTTTTTTCTCTAGAAATGTAGATTTTTAAAGGTTTCTAGAAATTTTCAACAATTGCTTTTGTCTACTAATTTTTTTTCTTAAATGTTATTATTTGGTACAAATTTAGGTTGTAGCATTTCATTAATGATTTTAGAATTTGCTATAAATATCTTTTCAAAAATTTTAGTATTTTCCGTTAATTATTTAGATTTTTTTTCTTATTTTGTTGTTTTTTTTCTCAAAAAGGTCTGTAAATTCTAGCATTTTTGAGCAAATTCTTTTGGATATAGCAAGGCAATTTTTCGAGAGTTGTTTTTTAGAATGTTTTTGCAATATTTCTGGAAATTTACAAAATTTCTTGTATCGTTATATCGAAATTTTAGGAATTTCTTATCTAGATTGCGAAAAAAAATTCAAGATTTTAGTCCATCAACTTGTATTTGATATTAGGAATCATTTCGTAAAAGAATTTTTTTAAACCGTCCTTGCTATGAAAAGTAATTTTAAAAATACTTAAAAACAATTGGAAATCGAATTTCTAATTTTTAGCATTTTTACTACTCTTCGTTGCTGGTAATTTATTAGTGAAAGAGTTTTCGTAATTTCATTATTATTTAAAGAATTATAACTAAAATAGTAAAAAAATTAATAACGAATTTTTGATTTTTATTGCATAAATTTGAATATGATGTGTAAAATTTAGAAAATTTCTAGTAAATTGCGAAGATTTAAAAGAAGACTTTTTAGAAAATTTGTTTTTAAAAATTTAGACTCAGGAAATTTCTAGTAATTTCTTCTCTACATTTCAAGATTTTTTCAACTTGTCTTCTAAATCGCAAAGATTTTCTTTGAGGCTCTAAAATTTACTTCTAGAAATCTAGATTATTTTCTCGAGGGTTCAGGAAATTTCTAGCAATTTATTCTCCAGAGTTCAAGATTTTTTTTAAGTCGTCTTTTAAATCACAAAGATTTTCCTTGAGGCATTCTAGATTTTTTTTCTAAAAGTTTAGAGTTTAGAAAATGGCCAATAACTTCTTCCCCAAATTAATTTTTCTTTCAGGCTCTAAATGTTTTTTTTTTAATTCCTCTTCTTTTCGAGAATTCAGGTGAATTTCAGTAATTGCTTTTCTAGAATTCAACATCTTGTTTCAACTAGAGGCTATAAAATTATTTAGAAAGTTCTAAATTGTGGAATTTTTCTTGGAGGGTCTAGAATTTTTTTAGAAAATTTTCCCCTAGAAATCTTTTCTATTTTCGAGAAAGTTTATGAAATTTTTCGTAATTTCTCTTCCCGATTTCAAGATATTTTTTCAACTGGTCTAAATTTCTAGGAGGCTCTAGAATTTTTTAGAAAATTTCCACAAATTTCTCCTCTAGATTTCAAGGTTATCTTCTTATCTTATAAATTGCAAAGATTTTCTTGTTCTAGAACTTAAAAAAAAAATTGTTTGTAGAAATCTAGATTTTTTCTTGAGGCCCTAGATTTTTTAGAATTTTTTATTCTAAAACTAGACTTACTTTTTCAAGAATTCAAGAAATTTCCACTAATTTCTTCTCTAGGTTTCACGATTTTTTAATTCAACCCGCTTTCTAAATTGTGAAGATTTTTTTGGAAGCTCTAAAATTTTAATAATTTACCACGTAGTAACGGTCGCAACCATTTTCTTTATCAAAAATTTTACTTCTGACAATTTTCTTTTATTCAATTTTTTTAATTTTATTAAAATGTTAATAGATTTATTCAAACAAATTTTGAAATTTAAGAAATTTTGAAAAATAAGACATAACTTTTCAAACAAAAGTTAAAGAGAATGAAAAACTGAAAAAGTTACATTGAAACATTTTTTTTGTAAAGTTCTTAATTTAATTTTTTTTACAATTTTTTGCTTATTGCTAAAACTATAGGAACTAAATGAAATTTATATAACAAGTAATTGTGAAGAATTCAAATTATTAAGAATAACCTCATGGTTTTCGAGAAAAATATAGGGAAAGTATTATGATGGCCACATCACCATTTTTTTTGATTTGTGATCGCTTTTTTTTTTACTTATACTGAATTGAAAATTTATTATGTTTTAACGACAAATAATATTTGTCACTATGTTTTAATCAAAAATAATATTTGTGGTTAAAACATAGTGATTTTTTCAATTTAGTGTAAGAATGTCTTTAATTCTATATATGGGATTCTTGTAAGTTGTCGCTTCCTTTCTTCTGGTGCGCATTTAAATCCACGCCAGAACCGGTGCGGCATCCACATCCAATAAACAACGTTTTAAAATTTTGTCACAAAGTAAAAATCATCGACGAGGTTAAAAAAGGTGAAAAGTAACACAGTTGATGAAAAATATATGTATTAAAATCCTTTACGTTGTAGAAAATTAGCTAATTTACGAAATGATACCGTGCTTTTCTAATTGAAAAATATATGGATTTTCTAAAGCCACAATTGAAAGATTGAAGTTTCAATTTTACAACGTATGCTTGTTACGTATGGAGCCGAAAAATTCCAAGTACATATCTAGAATGGAAAATCTTCTGTATAAACGGTTTTTAACCCATGTTCCAATTAGAGACCTAAAATTTTTAAATGAATAGAAATTTTCGCCATCCTAATTTGTATTGCATTAAAACACAAAGATGACAAAGTACTGACAAACGGTACCGTTAATCGCAGCATAGCTTCGCGCTTAATTGCAAACTACATTGTAACCTGTATCTGGCCAGTCTCCAAAGAGTCTTCTATTCCGCGACGTTTATTACCGCGCCGCGCAAGACCCGATAGAATGTTGGGCGCGATAAAGCTCCAGTCTGGGAAACTTATAATTTAACCTTTCAATGGAACAATTAAGTGAGTTAGACGCGGCGCAGCATCAACAAACGTCTATTTTCTGCGGCGCTAATGAAACCCCAAATAAAAATAGAACATTAAGCCAAATAAACGCCACCTATTCGCCAGTAAGTAAACAACCGCGCCGCTATTCTCATCACGGGGTCATCTGCTCTTCTTGTAGGATTTGCAAAAGTTAAATAAAAATGGATTATTTTTTTATTATAACACAGTTGATTGAAATAGATGGACGTATTCAGTATCTCTTGTGTCCGCGTGATTACGAATGATAGATGGTTTAAGTTCTCCTAAAACGTGAATGTGGGTTACCCGTACGCCAGTCAAGGATCTATGGAGGCTTTGTCGGAATTATCGTTTAATCGGTGTGCCCGGCGCATGCAAACACTCCATAACGAGTTATCGTCATTCATTTAAAGCCTTCGATGTAATAGTGTCACCATCGAAGTTCCACGCTCAACAAGATAAATAGTTTGATTATTGCTTAATCAGAACGCTAATTTAAATATTTGTTACATGTTATTCATACTTGATGGATTAGATATAAGTAAAATCCGTATATATCCTGGAAAGGTTAGATTTTCGATTGTAAAGGGCGACCCGAAATTGTGATATTTAATCGCTTCCTACCATAGATCCTATTATTTGTCATCATAGTGATTTCTTCTGTGAAATGTATCTGAAAGTCATTATTCAAGAAGCAAGTGGCCAAATTTTATACTCCTGTGAGAAGCCTTGAGGAGTTATAGCTTAGAATAGAGAAACTACCAACTAATTCGATCCAATTAGGAACAGGAAGTTGGCTGTGGTTAAGATAAATCCCTTTTCACTGAGATTACCAATCAATTAGCTCCGTTTTGAGAGCTCGGTAGCGTATAACCGACATTACAATCTTGAAATATAGTAACATGTGTGGTTTTAGTATGATGGTGTTCCAGTTCATATTTCTGTAGTCGGTAAAGACCTTTAGACTAAATATTTTCACATAGAAATTACTTTCAAAATGCTCTGATTTGATGCGTCTCGATTTTTTTCTATTGGAAATTTAGAAACATCTAGAGTACCATTACTAAGATCCTCGAAAAGATCAAGTTCCAATAAAAACGTTATAGAAAAAGTTTGAACAGATAATTAATTTTATCATGTTCTTTTAAGTAATCATAACGTTTTATGAGCTTGCGTTGCGTTTTTCCATTTTCAGATAACAAATAATTAATTTTATCATGATGATGCTTCAGCTCATTTTTCTGTGGTCATTGAAGATATTTTTTAGGCTACATTTTTCCACGTAGAAAGATGTTTTATAACTTCAAAAATTGTCTAATTTAATTCGTCTATGTTTTTCTATTGGAACATTTGGAAACATCTAGAGTTTTCAAGTTTTAGCTAAGAATTAAAAAACTATCAATAAAGAAGTGTTAAAGAAAAATTTTGAACGGGTAACCTATGCATTGGGACTTTTAATTATTATAATAAAAACGTCAGTCGAGTTGATATTTAATTCTCAGATTAGAGAGAAAAATGCCTGAATATGAGGCAAAAATAAACTTAAATATTCATTCATTCATTCTTGTGCGTTCCTGTTCAACAATGGCGATAGCAAAAGAAGATTTGCTATGTCAGGGTACGAGTGGAAAATCATCTAGGATGAACTCTGTTTAATTCTTATGCAGTCTAAATTATGTGTGAATATTAATGTTATTTTTGTATGTATTGAGTTTTTTGTTAGCACTGAGTTAATACAAACAAATAAATAAATAGTAGTCGGAAGGCGCAAGGTCTGGTGAGTGAGTATAGTGGATGCTCTATCATATCCCATCCAAACTCTAGCAACTACGGATGAAAGTTGATGGCTTCATTAAATTTGTCCAATTGGCGATGATACTACACAGCTGTATTACTGGTTTGGTAGCAGCTCAAAATACATGCCGTCTTTGTAATCCCACTAAATTGAGAGCATAACCTTATTTTGGCGGATATTTTCTTTCGAAATGGTTGCAGCTTGTTCACCAGGCTTGCACCATGAACGTTTTTGCACGACGTTGTCGTAAACAATCCATTTCTAATAAAAAGTATTGAATTAACTAACCTAACCTAATTTAACCTAACCTAACCTAAGCCGAAAACATTTCGTAAATCTACAGCAATGAGTCTTACTAACAACTTACTACAAAACTAAAATAACTATCCATTTCTCATCGCCAGTGACAATTCGTTTGAGAAATGATTCATGTTTGTTGTTGTTTTTTTTTTCAAGAGCTTGTCGCAAGCGTTTATTCGCTTGCTTTGTTAAATCAATCTCTTTGAGTTCATGTGAAATCCAAATAGCATATCGCAGCTTGTGCAAATGTTTTTCCACCATCGTTTGAGATTAATATTTCTGCGACTTCTCGAGTCGTGTAACGGCAGTTTACTTTAATTATTGACTTTATTTTATAGCCTTCAGCTTCAACTGACCTTCATGAACGTAGCGCATTTTTGACATTGAAATTACCGGATCGGAATTTGACAAATCAATGCTGGCACTGGCCTTCCTTTAAGCAATCATAACGTTTTATAAGCTTGCGTTGTGTTTTTCCACTTTCTGAAGTAAAACAGTAAAAGATAGCGAAATCTCTATTTGATATTTATTTATTTATCCAATGTGAATATAACTATTTCGAGACATAGAAATGTATACAAAAATACAAAAAGTTCGACTTCACATGGAAAGGCTCAAGTTCACGTCCACGTAATCATCCACTCTCGCCTGATGCTCACCATGACTCTGCTGCCAGTGGAGTTCGCTTTGGTGGTTTTTTACCAGTTTATTTGCAATATATGGCTTATTAGTTTTCACAATGAAAACTTATATATTATGTCACGTTGACATACAATTTTTTTTTTCGGTCCCTGCTTTACAATGACTACTGAATAGATAAACTTTCTGTTTAAATGGCTTCGGTTCTATTGTATTTAGGTTAGATGTTTGCACTGAAGAAAGTTGGTTAAAAATGTAGACATCTACTGGTCGGAACCGAAAAGACTTAGGACTCAACCCAATATATATTTAGTCTATAAGAATAACAGCGAAATTAAAGGTAATGATCTGAACTGATAGTATAAAATGAACAAGGTCAAAACTAAGGAAACTCTAAATACCAGCTAGAGCTAAAGAAAAAATAAAGGTAGATAACAAATAGGCTGAAAAGTTCTTATCGTTTTGAAGAAAAAAAAAAAAACATTTTTTGGAAAAATTCAATTTTATTATTAAACACAGTTGCCTTCGAGAGAGATACACCAATGTTCCAACTATTATAGTATGATTTGTCTTTAGCCTCAAAATATGCCTCTGTTTAGGAGATTACTTCTTCATTGGAGGCCTGCAAAGAGGAAATAACCGCTGGGGGCCAAATCTGGAGAATACGGTGGGTGGGGAAGAAATTCGTAGTCCAATTAATTGAGTTCGACCACCGTTTTGATCGACTTGTGACACGGCGCATTGTCTTGGTGAAACAACACTTTCTTTTTCTTCAAATGGGGCCGTTTTTTCGCGATTTCATCCATCAAACGCAAAGCTGTTGATTCTCCAACCCTTTTCAAGATAATCGATTAACAATATATCATGCGCATTCCAAAATGCGGACGCCATAACCTTGCCAGCCGACTGTTGTGTTTTTCCTCGCTTTGGATTGGGTTGGTCACGTGCAGTCCAATCAACTGTATGCCGATTGGACTCTGGAGTATGGTGATGGATCCATGTTTTATCTATTGTCGCATACCTACGCAAAAACTCCTATTTATTTGCTCTGCCCTTTGCACTCACTTTGCACAGAGCTTTCGTATGTCCAAATATTCATGCACGATATGTTCAACAAGTTCCTATGATATCTTCAGAATCTCAGCTATCTCGATCAACTTCACTTTACGGTCATTCAAAAACATTTTGTGGATTTTTTGTTTGAAGTTTTCGGCTGTAACAGCTTCTTTTGGACGCCCACTGCGCTCATCATCTTCCATGCCCATATGGCCTGGAATTTGGCAAACCACTTTCGAATGGTTGCATCCGCTGAAGTAGAGTCCGGATACCACTTATGAAGCCAAGGTTTGGTTCCAGAACCATTTTATTTTATTTTTTTACAAAAAACACACCAAATTTTTTTTATCTACTTTTTTCTAATAACAAAAGTTGCTTAACCCAATATGCTATAATTCATGAACCAATTGTTCGATTTTGACACGTATCGTGTGAAAATTAGTTCACGTTGAAAATCATATAGAAAAAATCTATCTAGAAGCCAGCCCCCGTTGGTACAGTGGTTAGTAGTTGGAGGGGCCCTCGGTTCGAATCCGAGCTCGGACATGGATGTTGTGAGCGTTCATACATTAATCGGTCGTGACTGAATAGCTTAAGCCAATTTCCCTATATCATTCACCACCCCGGCCCGCAATTCCATCCAACATCCTTCCTTTAAAAAAATCTAGTGAGCGATACGAACTTTTCAGTTAACTTGTTTAAAAAACTACCTTCCAACTATTAATAGTAATAATTTATTTATTTAAAAACTTATTTATTGAGAAAATTTTCTTATTTGTGTTCAATTTCTTCACCGATATCTTTTTAATGTCCAGTAATCTCACTGCGATTTGATTTAAAGCGAACTATTATCATGTTTATATTTAGATATATGTTATATATTTATGTTTGACATGTGTAAAACATATTTTGTTAATACACTAATAAATAATTGAATATTCTTTGGATGGATAATCACAAAGTAACCTCATCATTTCCCCATTTATTCAATGAAGGAGAGAGGAGGATAGTTCTTTAGGTGTTTCAAAGAGACACTTTCTCACAATAATTTGCTTTCTATTCATTTAATTCTTCATAGAGATTGTAAATCTGTTAACACTAAATAAAGATTATTATTAATTATTATTATTATTGACTTAATTTTGCGATGATGTTTCAGCTCATTTTTCCACGTAGATTTTTTTCTGTTTCAACATGTATCAACATCTACGGTATCCCTGTAAAGAGTCTCAAAAATTAAAAAAAAATGGCCAAAAATCTGCTCTAATAAGAGTATATAAAGAGAACAGGTAACATATGTGGTTTCAGCTTAATGGTGCTACAATTCATTTTTCTGAGTGTTTAAGATCTGTAGTTTCCACCAAAATTTAATATTTCTAGATTTTTCTTTCTATTTAAACATTTGGAAGCGTCTAGGGTACTCCTGTGACGAAACTCGAGGAGTCTCTAATAAGAAAGTTAAGTAAGTAGTTTGAATATCCTTGAGACAATAATCTCGTTTCTACTTGAAAATGAAGAAAGAATATTTTGAACACCTTTTATAACTCTTTTCTTTGTTTTTGTTAGAAGCTTACTTAAAATAATTGATTATAAATAACACGGTTACCTATCTATCTCCACCTTTTCTTGAATGTGACTTCCATATAGAAGAAAACGAGTTTTTTTTGGGTATGGCATCATTTTGCTTCATATGATCCGTTCAGATTATTGTCTTTGATTTCGCTGTTATTATTATAGATTAGATATTTTAAGTTACACGCTAAAAATCGTATTATTTCTATACACCTAACTGAGAGTTCTGTTCTCTAGTTTCTGTAAGTTAATTAATTTCCTCTTCTGAATGTTCGACTTTTCTTTGTGATTCTATTTTATTTTGTATAAATATTTTTTATTCCGAAAAGTATCTATATGTTTTTTTCTGGACAGTAATTTTTGTTTAACTTTTTTTTTCATCTGTGTGAAAATCTACTTATATTTATTTAAAATTCTTATCCTAAATCTTCAGTACAGCTAAAACTGGTTGTAATCGTTTCATAGGTATTCTTTTTCATTTTTTCATGGTCACAATCACTAATTACTCTGATTTCCCTTTTTTTGGTGATAATTTTGTAGAGATTTTTCCTGAAGTTGTTGCTATTTGGATGTCTCTACATTAAATAGGTATAGTATATGTTTGAAGTTTGAAAACATCCGGATGTGGAGGATATTCAAAATATACCGACTACTGGTGAGGGTGAGCTATCATCAGTCAATAGTCTTTGTTAATTATATAATTTATTATATAGAAATTTAAAAATAGGAAAACATTTCTACAACAATGAGTCTTACTAAGACTACAAAACAAATTAATTTTGAAACAACTACTTCTCTGGCTAAAACCTCGACAGACATTGAATAAAACACAATTAATTTGCGTGTTACGAATAGTACAATTATCAAAGCAACACTAATTTGGATGAAATTATTTCTGTTGAATAAACTAATAAATGAATAAAGTAAACCACCAAGTCACGTACTGCAATCTTTAGACCTAAGTGTGTTTAAATCATTAAAGTCAACCTTGGATCGAAAATTAGTCACGTAGCAAAGAAAAAATATTGGAATAAAGCTTCCAAAAATAGTTTTCTGTAATGATTGGTGGAGATATTTGGAGCGATTTAAACCCGGAAATATTTATGAATGGTTTCAAGAAAGCGATAATTTATCCATTTTCAAGGAATATCGTCCCAGACTCCATGTTTTCTGCCATTGGCTTGAAAGAATGGCAAGAAAGAAACGGCAAAGATCCTCCATAAAATGAATGAGGAACTATCCATTATTAAATAAGCCGTTTGTCTTCCACCTTCATCTATGGTTTTTGATCAGTGGCTAGTCCAGTTGAGGAAATGATTAGCTTCATTGGAGAAAGAAGTGCTGAAATGTTACCACAATCTTCAAGAAACAGTCTTCTTTTGTCTGTGATTATCGGAAACTGTAAAAACAAACGTTAAATCAAACATTCAAATTTGAATTTGAAAGATGGCAAAAGGTCATCGACTGTCATTTCTCATTTCTTATTTACCATGTCATCGTACAAAATTATTCATCTGTCATCTGATTTGAATCGTCTGTCATCCTGAATGGATGTGATAGTAGACGTTGATAAGTAGAGAGCGGATTTCTAGCATTATGCTTATCCATAATATTAATAGCATCGAAAAAATTTCTAAATATCTATACGAATCTTGAAGAATGTGATTACTTAGCGCTAAGTTTTTTTTGCTTATTTTGACTTTTTGTGCTTATTTTGACTTTTTGTGGTTATTTTCATGCTTTTTTAGATCCTGATGCTTATTTAGAGCATTTTCTTAAATATTTAAAAAATAGAAAAAAAAAATTTCACGCTGATATTAAATTAATGTGCTAATATAGAGAATTTTCGTAAAAATCTGTATCCTATCATTTATAGATTATATTTGTATTACATATTTTCTTCGTGTCTTTTGACAACATAATTGTTTAAAATCTTCATAATATGATACAATAATTATAATGAATTTTATTATTAATAAATATTAGTATAAATTACCATTTTACAATGGATTCGTTTATAAATAAGTAGATATAATTATAATAATAATCTAATTATTCAGATAATTCAGACGAACGCTTTATAGGAATCACACCTATGGTATTCCGGATGTAAACCTCGTTAAACTAGTCCCAAACAGGGGCCCAGTAAGTATTAAATGTAAACAAATTTAAGTGATAGTTAATAATCAGGTGTTCTACAAACGTATCAATTTTCTACTCTCGGCAAAAATACGGATGGGACGATGGCGCATATTTATCGTTTTCGTTAATTTTCATATTCAAACTCGCATTCATAAACCGGACTATTGAATTGACATTCCAAAAACTTTGCTTATTTATCAAAAATTATTATATGCGTGAATCGTATTAACCTGGGGAATCAGAGATAAATTATATTATATAATTCACATGTATATTTAACACATAATGCAAAAGGTGAAAACCACAATGCAAGAATTAATTAGAGACTATCCAGAATTAACAAATGAAAATAATACAATATTTTGTAAGGCATGTTTAAAAATAGTAAGTTTTATTTTAGTTCCCAACTGCATCCTAACTAGTCAAGACTTGTATGTAAAACATGTTATAACAACACTACATCAAGAATGTTTGAAAAAGTTCAAAGCTGAACTAAAAAAAACAGCAGACAATTTCACAATTTTTAGCATCATCTTCAACAAACGATGGACAATTTAAATTAAATTCACATTTGTGCAAAATACTAAGAAAATTACAAAATAATGCATTTAAATCTTTCTTGGGAAAATATTGTAAAATGCGCATTCCTGAGAAAAAAATTATGTAGCGTACTATGAAACCATACAAAATATTAAAGATATTATTAACAATAATTATATGTGGTTTGGGGTGGATGAAACCACAGACGCTTGTTTAATTTAATAATATCCGACCAACAGTATTTTGATATATACAAAAGAATTGAAGAAAACTGATAATAACATTATAGCAAAATTTTACTAATAACGCATTTTGTGCATTGTACAAGTTTAGCACATGAATAGAAACGAATTTCTGAAACTATAAGAATGAAATTTCCATTTGTAGATTTAATTAAATATGGAAAAATAGTTCTTATATTCTTCTGTGAGTGCAATTATTCAAGGAGACATTACCTGATATCTCACTGCCTGAATGCTTCGATGTACTATGCGAACAATTTTTAAGAATATAATAAGGTTATATACAACTTTCCCGAAACGACAAGCAAATCAATTAATGACTGTCAAACAGTTCTTAAGAAACAAGAGCTTCCTTCAAAACAATTTAGTTACACAAAATCGCGTTTAGATTTTATGAGCAACACAATCAAATCTTTATAAAAGCAGATTCAATTTAGAAAATACCTGGACGCATTGGCCAAGAAATCAAAATAATATCGAAAGAAGTATTCGGTGAAAACGAAGGATTTTTAATATTAAATAAATTAATCTTGATTTTGAATGGCAATTTTCAAATGGATCCAGCTATAATTTAAAATAAAGAGAAGCTTTTCCACTTTCAAAAATTTATTGAGCGACAGCAGTAATAATTTTACAATTATACTTACAATACTTACATAATATTATATATTGCGTAAAGAAAGTATGTTTATTTTAGTTTTAAACAGAATTTATATGTAAAACATGTCGATAAACGTGTAACATATTAAGAAAATATAGTTTTCTTTAGTGCTTTTTTTCGTGTTTTTATGCCTTTTCCCGTTTTTATGCTTTTTTAATGCTTTTTTTCTCTAAATTTTGTGCCTTTTTAAGTGCTTTCCACATTTTTAAGCTTTTTTATCCGCTCTCTATTGATAAGTCTTCGGGAGGGCAAAAATTTTAACGATATAAATGCCTAAGATATTAGAAAGTTGTTAGTTGAATATTGATATAGCAACTTTAATGGAAATGGAAAACTAATACGGAGGATGACAGTACTGACAAAAAGAATAAAGTTGAAAGCATAAAGAAAGGCCTAAACTTCGTCGAATAATTAGATTTATATATTCTAAATTCATCCTTGCAATGAATAAGAAACAAAATTTAAAAGAGAACTTTATAAATATTTACCTTCATACAACGAAATTTAAAAAGATCTCTTCGCCAAAAACAACCTAAAATTACGGATGTTCTAAAAAGAAATGGAGATTGAAAGTAAAGATGCTGATAAACAATGAGAAGACGATGAAGATATTTCTCCAAAAAGCAATATTAATGGAGATCCTGGGTTTTATTAAAAGGCACTCGTTTCAATTTGGAGACATAATAGTTTTGGTCTAGAACGTGCACATACAGAATCAATCAATTGTTAGTTGAGTGGAAGAATACAATTTATGATTGTGAACAGGGGCGGACTGTTTCTTTTGCTAAAATTCAAGAAAGACGACCAAATATACATAAATTGGCGAAAGTTATATAATAGAATTATGTTTGTTATTTTATTAATGCGAAAGCATTGCCTATAGAGATTAAAACGTTACATCACCGGTGAATATTTTTAAACAATATGGCGAGTATGAGAATTTGTGGACACGTCGCTCGTTGCGCAGGGTGAATACGAGCCAGTGCAGAGGATCAATGTGGAGGACGAAGGAAAAAGAGAAAAAAAAAAGGTCGATTGCATGTTCCCATTAAAAATAGCGAACCAGGGAGGTGGGTAGCAATGGCAGTTCGCTGGATACGGGGATGACGTATCGCCAGACAATTGCATAAATAATGCGGCATCTGTTAAATTGAACCCATTCAATTATTGAATTGATGAGGCGGATACACGTTGAAACTCCATCATTACAATAAAAGTGTCGCTTTTATTTCAACAATTCAATTATGCCACACTACATGACCCAAGTAGTAACTTTACATAATTTCAATAAACGTGTAAATTAAATTGTGAAGTATAGAGTATTCATAAAAAAAGCAGTGTGGCATTAAACAAGACCTATGTCTTCCATTGTACAGGGTGGACTGACGAAAAACCTTTGGTGCTGTATCTCGCTTATTTTTTATCCGATTTTAATAAATAAAACATCAAATTAAACCGTTTTTAAAAGACTTTAATAGGATCTGAACTGTTATTTTTTCTCGCACCCAGTTTTTGACAAAATACGATCAACATTTTTTTTTAAATTGCACTATATATATATTTTTATTGATTCGCAAGGAGATTTTTTTTCTGAATATAAAATTGTAGACAAATTTATCCATACATCAAACTTGAGTCGAGAAATTGAGGATTAAAAAAATAAATAAAAAGTCAAGTATCCATTGTAAACAATATACAGACCCTATTTTAAATGTCAAAAGTGACACTGACAGCCATTGATACAATACTGCAACGATTTTTAATTATTTCATAATTAAAATGTTGCAATATTTCAAACACTGTACTAGAATTTTGTGCTTCTACAGAAATCGTTTTTCAGTTTTAGAAATCTTGCAACATTTTTATTATGAAATTATTAAAAATCATTGCAGTATTGTACCAATGACTGACACTGTCACTTTTGACATTTGGAATAGGCTCTGTATATTGTTTACTATGGGTATTTGATTTTAATTTTTTTTTTAATCCTCAATTTCTCGACTTTGGTTTGATGAATGGATAAAATCGTTTACAAATTTAGATTCAGAAAAAAATCTCCTTGCGGATCAGTACAAAATATATATACAGTGCAATTTGAAAAAAAAAGTTGATCGTCTTTTGTCAAAAACTGGATGCAAGAAAAAATATCAGTACAGTTCATATTAAAGTCTTTTAAAAATCATTTAATTTGATGTTTTATTTATTCAAATCGGATCAAAAATAAGCGAGATACAGCACCAAAGGTTTTTCGTCAGTCACCCTGTATATAAATTAGAATCAATAATAAATGTAGAGCCACAAAATACACTAATTTTATTATCAACTGTAGCTCTAACGATTCTTTTAATGCTCAATGAACTGAAATGAAAGTTTGTAACAGACCAGAAAGTGGATAATTACGTCACTAACCCGCCATCTTGCATTCGCGCCAATTTTAATTTTTTAAATTTTATATATTTTCTTCATCCCTTTGGGATATTTTTTTTGGTTTTGTTTTATTCATAAAGAAAATTCAATGTGTTTCTCATGTTTATAAGTTCCGGAGTAAACCAGTTAGTTTTGACTATATCATTGGGCGGTTTTTGAAGGTCTTGATATATTTGCATATGATTAAGGTTTGTAGCAATATTTTCTAGATTATCACTTAGTTTAAGAATGCCACCAAGTCGTTTGTCTAACAGATCTATATTCATATAAACCCTTTTAACTATTTTCTGATCAGAATTAAAAATAATTTTAGATTGAGTAAATAAATAAATTAACCTATAATAATTTTATTATTTAATGATAGAACATTTATATGGTATATATTAAGATCCGTATTCTGTTTTACACAGACAGACAAAAAAAGATATATCAACAGAAAAGAAAGAACAGAGGAGACGTGACAAAAAACAGATTTTAGAGGACAACAGTGGACAGAGGATAGATGAATACAGATGACAGATAATAGAGGACAAAGAAGAAGAAAATAGGGCAGAGGATAGAGGGACAAAGAACAGAGGAAACATAGGACAGAGGAGACAGGGGATAAAGGAGATGATGAACACATGATATAGATGACAAAGGTGGCAAAAAGTAGAGGAGTCAGATTAAAGGCACATATAACATAACAGACAGATGACACAAACAACAGATGAGGAGTCAGAGGACAGATCGACAGAAGTCTTTGACAAAAGATAGAGGATAGATCGGCAGAGGGCAAATCGACAGTGGACATATTAACAGAGGACAGAGAATAAATTGATAGAGGGCAGATGACAGATCGACAACAAACAGAGAACAGAGGATTTCAGAGGAGGACAGAAGACATAGCAGAGAGGAGGACAGCGGAACAATGAACAGAGGACAGATGAATATAGAGAAATACAGAGGACAAAGAAGAAGAGAAGAGGGTAGAGGACGGAGGGACAAAGAACGGAAGACAGAGGAGACAGAGAACACATGATACAGATGATAAAGGAGATAAAAGATGAGTCAGAGAATCCAAGGCACATCTGACATAGGAGACAGAGGAAAGAGGACACAAACAACAGATGAGGAGTCAGAGGACAGATCGACAGAAGACAGAGGATCGGCAGAGGGCAAATCGACAGAGGACATATTAACAGAGGATAGAGAATAAATTGATAGAGGACAGATGGTAGATCGACAAAAAACAAAGAACAGAGGACAGAGGATTTCAGAGGAGGACAGAAGACATAGCAGAGAGGAGGACAGCAGAACAATGAACAGAGGACAGATGATTACATAGGAGGACAGAGGACAAAGAAGAAGAGAAAAGGGTAGGGGACGGAGGGACAAAGAACAGAGGACAGAGGAGAGAGAGAACACATAATACAGTTGGCAAAGGAGACAAAAGGTAGAGGAGTCAGTGGACATAGGCCACATATGACGAATGAGACAGACGACACAAGCAACAGAGGTGTCAGAGGACAGATCGACGGAAGACAGAGCATAAATCGACAGAGGACAGAAGATAAAATATCAGAGGACAGATCAATAGAGTACAGATAGACAGAGAACAAAAGAGTAGATCGGTAGAGGATAGACAGATCGATTGAAAATAGAGGAAATATCAGCAGAGAACAGAGGATAGATCGAAAGAAGTTAGAGAACAGATCAGAAGAGACCGATACTATATGAAAAGATTAATGTAATAAGATGTTGGATAATTTTATTATTTAATAATTGAACATTTATATGGAATATATTAAGATCCATATTCTGTTTTATACAGACAAAGAAAAGAAGACAGATCAGGACAGAGGAGACAGGACAAAAACAGATTTTAGAGGAGGACAGTGGACGGAGGATAGATGAATACAGATGACAGAGGATAGAGGACAAAGAAGAAGAATAGAGGGCAGAGGACAAAGGTACAAAGAACAGAGGAAACAGAGGACAAAGGTGACAAAAGGTAGATAAGTCAGAGATCACAGGGCACACATGACATAGGAAACAGAGGACACAAATAACAGAGGAGGAGTTAGAGGACAGATCGACCGAAGACAGAGGATAAATCGACAGAAGTCTTTGACAAAAAGATAGGGGACAGATCGACAGAGGGCAGAGGGAAAATCGACAAAGGAGCGATGATAGATCGTCAGAGGACAGAGAATAAATTGATAGAGGACAGATGACAGATCGACAAATAACAGAAAACAGATCAACAGAAGACAGAAGATTTCAGAGAAGGACAGAAGACTTAGCACACAGGAGGACAGCGGAACAATGAACAGAGGACAGATGAATATAGAGAAGGACAGATGACAAAGAAGAAAAGAGGGTAGAGGACGGACTGATAAAGATCAGAGGATAGAGGAGATAGACACATTGTCATCTGTAACAAAGGAGACAAAAGGTAGAGGAGTCAGAGGACACAGGCCACATATGACAAATGAGACAGAGGACACAAACAACAGAGGAGTCATAGTACAGATCGACAGAAAACAGATCAGAGAAGACCTATACTATATGAAAAGATTGATGTAGTAAGATGTTGGATAACATGTTAATTTTATTATTTAATGATTGAACATTTGACAGAGGGACAAAGAACAGAGGAGACAGGGTATAAAGGAGATGATGAACATATGATACAGATGACAAAAGGTAGAGGAGTCAGAGAACACAGGGCACATATGATTCAACAGAGGAGGAGTCAAATGATAGATCGACAGGAGACAGAGGATAAATCGACAAGTCTTTGACAAAAGATAGAGGACAGATTAACATAGGGCATATGGCAGAGGGCAAATCGACAGAGGATAGATGACAGATCGACAGAGGACATATTGACAGAGGACAGAGAATAAATTGATAGACGACAGATGACAGATTGACAAAGAACAGAGAACAGATCAACAGAGGACAGAGGATTTCAGAGGAGGGCAGAAGACATAGTACAGAGGAGGACAGCGGACAAAGAAGAAGAGAAGAGGATAGAGTACGGAGGCATAAATAACAGAGGACAGAGGAGACAAAGAATACATGATTCAGATGATAAAGGAGACAAAGGGGAGAGGAGTCAGAGGCCACATATGACAAATGAGACAGAGGACACAAACAATAGAGGAGTCGAGGACAGATCGACAGAAGACAGAGGACAGAAAATAAAATATCAGAGGACAGAGGACAGATCAACAGAGTACAGATAGACAGAGAACAAAAGGGTAGATCGACAGAGGACAGACAAATCGATAAAAAATAGAGGAAATATCAACAGAGAATAGAGGATAGATCGAAAGAGGTCAGAGAACAGATCAGAAGAGACCTAGGAGAGATCGACAGAGGACATCAATAGAGAACAGAAGATAGATCTAACGAAGACGGAGACAGCGGACAAAGTAAGCAGAAAACAGATTGATAGAGGACAGAGAACAGTTTGACAAAGGACAAATCGACAGAGAATAGAATGAGTGGGGACATAGTACAGATCAAAGGAGGAGGGGTGGCAGAATAGATGGGGCGAGTCGAGCAAGGGAAGCTGGACCAGGGCCCTTATCCCGCGGGTGAACCCCTGGGCAATTAGAGGCCATGGTGAGCTGGACTACTTCGGCATCGGTACAACTGACTAATACTCTTCAAAATAGGAACCTCCTGCATCAATATACTTTTGTAGGCGGTTTTTCCATGACTCAAAAGATTCTGATTCAGGTCTGTTCCGGGATGGCTGCAAGGGTCGAGTCGAAACGTTATCCTTTCAGCGCTGATTTTAAGTCCGGACTGTAGGGAGGCTGGGGGACCACAGAAACGTTGATTCAAACCAGGTAGTTGGTGACGATGAAGGCGGTGTGGCTGGGGACGTTATAGCTGTCCTTGATGTCCCTTCGCTCGCGCGCTATGCTTCTTTTCAGCCTTTTCAGGATTTCCTGATAGTAAGCAGCTTTCACAGTCTGCCCGGGCAGGACAAACTCGTAGTGGACGATAGTTTTCACTCCGAAAAATGCGATGAGCATGGTCTTCGGATTGAATTTGCTCAGAAAGGAGTCTTCTCTATCGTTGCTCTAATGAACTTTCAATTTCGATGTGTCACGCATCTCCGTACAAGGGCTCCCGTTAAGACCGATCGAACCGTTCCGAAGGCTCGGAGGCAACTAACCCGCATTGCACTGTAAAGCTAACACCCCCCTCCACCGTCGCTGTCAAGCGGAGTGCGCTGCGAGGTGCGCACACGTCAGTATAAAGTGAGGCTCATTACTTTTGAATTTGACCATGTATATTAATAAAGGTGCAGCGGGTACTCCGGGCGAAGTACATAGTTTCGCCGGGGTACCAGTGTTCAGGGCGACCAACAATCGTCAACACGTCGCCGGAAAAAAAAACAGATTAAAGGAGGACAGATTATGAGAGAACAAAGGACTGATCAACAGAAGACAGTTCTACAGAGGAAAGAAGACGGATTGACAGAGTTCAGATCGACAGGGCAGAAATCGACAGAAAAAAGAGCGAGGAAGAACAGAGGTCAGATGATATAGGAGAGATAGACAGAGGACACAGGATAGATCAAATGAAAACATCAATAGAGAACAGAACAGAATTGTCTTTAACTTGCGCTATACTGAGAACTGAAGGCAAACAGTAGGTTTGTTATGGACAAAGAAAAAACAACATTATTATGAGTAATTTATTGCACGAATATAATTCGCGAAAAAATATCTGATTAGACCCGAGTACAACAGACTCACAAAATCGCAAAAGGGACCTCATTATTACCCACCTAATTTCTTTAATATGTTACCTGACCTAACTGCTGGACTTATTTACGTCAGTAGACCACTTATTAGAGTGAGACAAATCCTTAGACGACATAGTAGAATTTTGTTTAGGCACTGCACAATCAATATCAGTTACTTGCTCATCGGTCGTTTTTGGAGTAAAATTGGGCAATTGAAGATCATGTTCTTCATTGACGGATGATAATGGGTGTCCCAAAATTAACGCAATATTTGAATTTGCCGCCATTTGCGCAGTAGATTGTTGGCAGCCCTGAAACAAAAACAAAGCCAAGAGTTTTGGGTTACTAAAAATGGACCGTTCGGTTCTCAAAAAATTAATCAATCTGATACAGTCTAAAAATTCTCTGGATTACAACTTATTTACAAATTTAAGAAAACTGTGTAAAACTAAGACTAATAATTTAATAAAACACTGGTATAGCGTGAGGTTTCAAAAATTAATTTATTGTACTACGACAATTGTTTCCCCACACTGTGGCATCATCAGGTAGATGTATACCTCACTCTATACCAGTGTTTTATTAAGTTATTATAATGGAGTTTCAACAAGTAACTGCCTCGTCTATTCAAACTGAGGCTAGTTTATGCTACAGACAGTATTTGGACAATATAGAACAATCTATTCTTTACAACATAAAGGCTTTTTGGACCTTCGTTCATCAAAATAATTAATCATCAGGGATACCCCCTAATTATGTCTCACAACGAAGAAAGTGCCTCGACTGGTCAAGAAATTACGAACTTATTTGCAGCCTATTTTTCTTCAGTATACAAGGCTAAAACCACAATAACCTCAAATTTTACGTCTCATACATCAATAAATCTTAACAAAATATCTCTAACTAAAGATCAAGTCTATCTACTACTGGAAATTTTCCGAAAACAACGTCTTCAAATCCAAACATTTAATAAATTTCGTGGTGTATTATCAAAATGTTAGGGATAAGATACAAATTGTATTCTCAAAATATAATTTTAGATTTAGGCAATATTAGATTATATGTCAACTTTCCAGCCTTATTGAAAAAAAGGGGGGGGGGGGATATTTCGATATTTGTTTTTCATATAAATTACTCAATAATGTAATTTATTCTTCCGAGTGTTTAGAATGGTTTGCACTAAATGTTCCAGCATATCCAACCAGACAGCCTCAATTAATGTATCATCCATTTTGCCGCACGTCGCATCTTATGTATAGTCCATTAGTAAGAATGTGTAATACTGTAAATAAATATTATGATAAACTTAACATGCTGTATTCATCTTTCGCTAAGTTCGAATATAATGCTATGTATTTTATTTGCTCGTCTTAGTTTAATATCTAAATGTTCGTAATATATGTTTGTAATTTATCTTCGTAAAATGTTTATTAATGATGTCAATAAATAAATAAACAATAATAAACATGTAAAGTATTACATGAACTTTCTCGGTAAAGAATCACCACTGGCCCAGGTTGTGATAATATACCTTCCATATTTCTTCGCAATTGTAGTAATTCATTATATATTCTTCTACATCAATTATTTTCATTATCATTAAGTTCTGGAATCTTCCCTGATAAATGGAAATCTGCGTTTATAACCCCAATTCACAAATCAGGCACTAAATCTAATGCTAAAAATTACAAACCTACCTTCCATATTATCAGTTGTACCCAAAATCTTTGAAAAACTAATGTATACTCAGTTATTCAGTATTTAAAAAAATATTATTAGTGTAAATTAACACGGGTTTTACACTGATCGATCCACTCAAACTAATCTTTTTATTTTCACAGATTTGAACGTGGAGCTGAAGTCTATTCAATATATACTGACTTCAGCAAAGCTTTTGACTCTGTTAATTATTCAATATTATTGCATAAACTCAAATGGCTTGAATCTTACTTAAGCTAGAGAGTCCAATTTGTGAAGATTAATGGATTCATTTCCAAAATCATATGGGCAGCATCGGGGGTTCCTCAGGGTTCCCACTTGGGACCTCTGCTGTTCTCGATTTTCATAAATGATTTGTCCGATGTTCTCACTTGCCCTCACTTACTCTTCGCGGATGATCTAAAGATATTCAAATTAACAACATGCATGATTGTTCTATAATTCAACATAATTTGTTGTTAATACAACACTGGTGTACATCTAATGACATGACACTAAATATAAGCAAATTTAACTTTATGCCATTTTCACGCTGTAAATTACCAACATATTACAATTACAAATTAAACAATCTTCCTCTGTGCAAAGACATCGGTGTGCTGTTAGATTCGAAACTTTCATACAAGTGACATACTGATTATGTAGTGAACAAAGCTAATAAAATGTTTGGGTTTATAAAACCTTGTACACTTGATTTCACTAATAGACGTGCTCTAGTGATTTTTTGTCAGATCACACCTGTATTACTGCTGCCTTATATGGTCACCACTCTAAAAAACTCATCTAGACAGGTTGAAATATGAACAATATAAATTTTCGAAGTTCCTCGCTTATAAATTAAGTTTTTCTGGAATATATCTTACGCCCCAACAATTGGTCTTACTGAACTGCACACTCGCAAAAAGATGATGGACATCTTATTTATGTACAGAATAATAAATGGGTTGGTTAATTAACTGTGGAAATCTGTTAAAATCTATTAATTTCAATGTGCCGAGTCGGGCCTTAAGATCGATGGATCTTCTACACATAGGTCATTATAGAACCACATTTGGTAAACATAGTAGAGTGAGACAAATCCTTAGACGACATAGTAGAGTTTTTTTAGGCACTGCACAAGTATTATCAGTTACTTGCTCATCGCTGGTTTTTGGAGTAAAATTGGGCAATTAAAGATCAGGTTCTTCATTGACGGGTGATAAAGGGTGCTCCAAAATTAACGCGAGATTTGAATTTGCCGCCATTTGCGCAGTAGATTGTTGGCAGCCCTGAAACAAAAACAAAGCCAAGAGTTTAGGGTTACTAAAAATGGAGCGTTACACGATACGAAAACGTGTTTTCATTATTGAACAATATTTTAAACGTAATGAAAGTTTGGTTTGAAAGTTTTCCACAGTGCGCAAATTTAATGTTTCTGTTATAATTTGTTTTCCTAATGTAAAATGATGAGATTATTTTAGTTTTATAATTTCTTATTTAAGAGTTAAGAGACACATTTTCAGCTTTAATCGACCTTAGTTCCCTATCAATTGCAGTAAATTCAAACGCCTGGCTATTACTATCATGTGATCAGGGTGATTCTTTTTTATCGCAACTGGGATATTTATAGGGTGTTGTTATAGAAACATCATACTTAGAGTTTTTGTAATATGTAATGCAACCTGGATGATATCTAGTTTTACAACGTTTACATTCGACTGCAGTTACAAAATCAGTTTTTTACATTTAAGGCAGTTCATTTTGTTTATTGTTACAATTCGATTAAATAGAATCGTAATATAGAGTTCAATATTGCACCGATAAAGGTGCCATCTATTGTCTAAGCATTGCACTAGATCTCTGTTTGAGGGGATAACCACCGTCAAAGCAAGAAAACTGTTAATTATAACAATAATAATGTAAACATTAATTATTGTTCCCTGTCAACAATCAGTGCAGACCGGTTTAGATCTATTTTGGATCTCATCAAGGTAGCGCCGTTGAAGACAGGGAAATCTGCTACACTGATGAGTTCCTAAATAGATCGAAACCAGTCCGTAACTGTTGTTGACAGGATACACTAATTAATGTTCTGAATTATCTTAAGTAAAGGCGTTTAGATAATGACGTTGCTTATTTTCAACACTTACTTTACTTCATATGCGATAAAATTAATATTTCAGACATGACATCCAGCATTTCGCATAACTCCAGCATTCCAAAACTAATTTGAACAATTTTTATTTTTGTTGAGTCCTCGTTATATATGTCTAAATCAATTTCTAATCCACGTATAAAATTCAATTAGACTTAATTAAATATAAAATTAAGTACATCAATCATATTGTTACATTGATAGCATCATACTCCCACGCTAAAAAAAAAACATAACATTCAATGCTGTTTCGCACACGCCACGCCAGCAGCTAGCGTATAGTTATTTACAGTATGCACGAAAGTATTCCCCTGCAAACAATAATAATTTGCCAAATTGATTCGTCATAAAAACGACGATTCGATTTCGCGTGGTACACCAGTCTCCCATCATTTACAATTTTATATTGCCGTTGTCGGGAATTTGCGCAATCAAATTTTGATATATTAGCATCAAGGCTTTTTATAAATTAAAAACACTAAGAATAAAATTACATCTTTGATTATAATTGTAAAAATTCGGAAATCCAATATTTTGAAAACATTATTCAGAATGAAGTTTTCAGTGAAAAGAAACGTATTCTTTTAAATCTTCAGGTAAGTTTTGGAAGTACATTGAATGAAATAAAGTATAAAAATATAGAAGTATTAACTTATCGTATTCTTGGTCTACATCAACGATGTCTAGCGTAGCCCTGACCTATCCCAAAAACCTATGTATTAACATATTAAGCTTTTAACCGATCGTAATTTGCGATTTGTTTGTTGGGTTTCAGCAATTAAAAATTTAAAATCTAATCGAATAGCAAAATTTACAATCGTCGGGATGAATAATGGACATAGCTGCACAATATTTTCTACTGTTCTACTAACACGCAAATTACTTTTGTATCATTCAATGTCTGTCGAGGTATTAGCTAGAGAAGAAATTGTTTCAAGATTTGTTTTGTAGTCTTAATAAGACTCATTTGTTGTAGATTTACGAAATGTTTTCGTGTTTTTTCTAATTATTATTTTCTACTTTTCCGCTAACAACTTAATACATCGCTGACAAATGGCGAAAAACGACTTTATCAGATTAAATAATACTGAAAACGCTATGAGTAATAATAAAACATATAACTTATTTATATATCAAAGATCAAAATAACGTACATACTTAAATAAGTAACAACTATATCTTCCCCGTGACCAGTTGCAGATTAACATATCTTGTAAGAACCGAACACAAGTTGATAACTCCATTATCTAATAGACGCGCCGACAATTGCTCCCGGGGCAGATTCCATTAAATTCCGGCCTACTTAAATTTCATGCTAATACGTTAACGTAACGTCGGTACTAATATCAAAGTGAGTCTGGGCCGTAAAGGAGAAGTTTTCGGGGCAACTCGGCGGCGCCGCTAATTTATGTTATCTTCACGGCAATTCGTATTCCGCCCGGCGCTGCAAGTTGCGGAAATGCGTATTTAATTACTTTTTGGGCGCGGTGGGTGGTGATGCGGATGAGGGTGGGCGGAAATGGGAGGTGGGGCCCTTTTGTTGTGCAAATATTGCCCTTGGGATGTGAGCACGCATACGTTTAAAATTTATCAAAATCCGCACAAACAGGCGTGGGATACTCTTTTTTTTTAATCCCGAAAATATGTATTCAAAGCTGCGCTTAATTTATTCTTTTGCTCTTTTCGGTTTGATATTAAAATTTTTCATATTAGTTTGAATAGAGTGTGTAATAAGGTTTTATATAATCAGGTCATTTTCATATTAGGATGAACTTTAAAAAAAATTCAATAAAAAAAAGAACTTGAATGAAGAAAACAGAAATTTTCAAAATTTCTAGAAAAAAACAATCCAATAAATCCCAACTCCTAACCAACCACCTCTTTCTCGACATTCGCAAGGCGTTTGACTCTGTTTGGCATCGAGGTTTGCTGTTTAATTGCCACTCCCTAAAAACTCCACTCCATCTCCTTAATTTAATTGACAACTTCCTCTTGTTTAGACTCCTTCAAGTAAAAGTCAAAAATACCTTATCCAATTCTTTTGTTCCCCAGCAAGATGTACCCCAAGGTTCTCCCCTATCCCCACTCCTCTATAATATTTATGTACACGACCTTTACAATCCCGACCCCCATTTATCGCAACCCATCCGCCTATCCACTGCTTTACGCAGATGATACAGCGCTCATATCCCACGCATCCACCCTAAACAAAGCCCTTTACACATTGCAAGGACTGATTGATACCATACAACTGTGGTTCGAAAAATTGAGAATATCGATTAATCCAAATAAATCCCAACTCCAGGCTGAAAGATCGCGGGTCGATAGCCGATGATTAGAAGAAACCTCAAGTCTGTACTCTGTCTACTTCATAAAAACTGTATAAATACTTCTATTAATAAAGATGTTTTCTCTCTCTCTCCCAACTCCTCATTCCCTTTCATCGACCTCACAATTCTCAATACACAATAACAATAAATAACCACATACTAACACCTTCTCAATCCTGTAAATACCTAGGTATATCATTTGACCCCAAATAAACCTTCAAATCCCACACCCAAAACCTTAAAGCGAGTATCAAGAAGAAAGCAAGACATTTTAGAATATTAACGTATCAAAATCAAGGCATATCGACACACACAGCCGTCCATATTTATAAAACGATTTGTCGGCCTCTTCTTGAATACTCCGCTATTCTATTCCATAATCCCCGTCCCGCCGTCTCAAAAAACCTCCAGGTAGCAGAACGATCAGCCATTCGCATCCTTACTAAAATTAGACACCCTCTTAATCCCATTCCTAACCCATCTAATACCCTCCTATATGAATTAACCCAAGTAATCCCTATTGAAGAGCGTCTGAAATATCTATCCCAAAAATTTGCCACAAATCCCCACAACCTCGAAATCCTTAACCAGTTGTGTAATCCTCGTAACCCTTTAGTCAACCCAAAACCAAAACATCCACGAATCGCTATTCATCAATTCATCTCATCAGTTTATAATGACATTAGCGATCATAACCTTCGAATGACAGAAGACAGTTAACTTCTAAAGACATTAGTAATCATGACGTTTTTGACAGTTAAATCCAGGCTGAAAGACGATAGCCGATGATTAGAAGAAACCTTAAGTCTGTACTCTGTTCAATTCATAAAAACTGTATAAATACTTACTTCTATTAATAAAGATATTTTCTCTCTCTCTAAAAACAATTGATAATAATCATTCTTCACTATATTATAAATGTTCTAATTGGTAATCTAAAAGTAGTAGCAGACTTGAAAACAAATCCTGAAAATATAATCTTCTAAAAATCTTGAAGTAAAATCTATTATTTTTTTTTGGAAAAAAACCTAAAAATATAAAACTGCCCAAAATATAGTAATTACGATGGCAAAATAATATTAAAACATACGCATACAAAAAACACGCTATTAAGAATTTGTAAATTACAGAAAATAGAATTTGCAATTGCCAAAAAAAAACTGTAGTGATTATAAAACTTCTGGAAAGAATTAATTGACATTCGAAAAATCTTTAAAAATAAAAACAATTGATGTTAATTGTATAGCATCGTATATTTATACTAAAAAAACATTCACACACAAATTAATTGATTTCATTAAGAACCTTGAGATTGTTAAAATAAAGTCTGCAATAAACAATTTTAAAAAATTAGCAATTGTTGAAAATAATAACATTACTAAAATGGTAATCATCTAAAATCATTATATTGGAAAAAATAACTGTCGTGAAGATAAAGGTTACTCATTGGAAGGTGGGTTGAAGGTCACCCACCCACCCTACATATACATAATAACTTTAAATACTAAACGTTGATACACATGTAAACATTAGTGGTAACAAAATATTATCCCACCGGTAGTCCCAATTTCAGGAGTCCACATAGGTTACACTAATATTGTTAACAATGGCTAAAATAAACTTTCTGTACACCAACATTAATTCATAACCTTCAAAATCCCATCTCGTTTTCCATTACCTAACTCACAACCATAAACACGTAAACATGATTGTAGAAACCAAAACTGACCACCACTTTTCTTGGTCCTACATCCAAATCCCTTCCTCTGTGCCTAATTTAAATAGACGAGGAGGTTCACTAGTTGCAACTAAGCCAGAAATTAAATTGAAAAAAGCCAACCCACCAAAAATTAATAAATTCTTGAATGAATGTATCCATTGCACTATTGACCTCCCGTCATTGAAATTACACGTTTTCCTAGTCTATATTCACCATTCCTCATCCATTGAAGATACTATCCTTACTAAAGCTTCCCTTTATGGCCACGTTATCGTGATAGGTGACTTCAACCCTAACAAAACAAAGTTAAAACAACTCTCCTCTTTTATGGCAAATTCGTATTATACGTATTGATACCCCACCCACCTTTATTATGTCCCAAAATCAATCCACTACGCCAGATGTTTTCCTTTGTACAAGTAACTGCAAAATATCTCGTATCTCCGTCGTCTTTTTCCCATCCATCCAGAAATGTTTGATGACTGCACGAAATTCGTTTTTATCCATTTTTGCAAAAGTGCCTGACTTGCTTCACAAGATATCCTAGTAAACAAAAACGGAACGACGCACGTCTCTGAAAATTTGACAGCTTACCTAAAATAGGTTAGCCTTGACAACCATCATAACAATTTCACGATACGCACGCCATCTCTTGCCCATTCCGGAAACTTTTCAATCTACCCTCGTATACTAAAAATGTTTTGAAAAAATGATAATCTACAATCATTGGATGTTGTATGGGAAAAATACTAAAATAATAAAACTGTCAGGAATATAGCGACTAGCAAATAAAAATTAGGGAAAAAAATACGAAAAAGGAACAAAAAAATTGTAATGATTTGCAAAACTTCTGGAAAGAATTCATCGACATTCGATTAATCTTAAAAAATAAAAACAATTGATGGTAGTTATATAGTGTAGTTATACCAAAAATGGTTTGAAATTTTCAATAATTTATGATCTAAAATTCTTAGATTTTTTTGAGTGAAAAATATCCTAAAATACAACATTTAGGAAGATAGAGATTAGCAAAAATATTCACACATAAAAACCATTGAAAAAGAAACATTTGAAAACTACCGAAAAATCAATTGCAGAAATATCAGTAGAGGTTTGGAAAAGGTATTTTAGAAAAAATAATTGGCATTCGAAAAGTCTTAAAAATTAAAAAAAAAATAGTTGATAGCACATACTAGTCTAATGAACTTAATAATCTAAAATCATTAGATTTGTTTAGATTAGAAACAAAAACAATTTGCAGTTGCTAAAAAATATTAGAATATCATAATTTACGTCAAATCAATATGATACTCAAGAATCGCAGTGTTTACCTAGATTTAGTTTTTTCTAACATAGGCATTGTATCATGCTCAGATGATCCTCTTTTAAATGATAGCAACCATCATAAACCTTATGCAACATCTCTGGACACTAATGATATCAAATAAGTAATTGTGGAGGCTTTTACTTCGTGATACATTTTGATATATTCAAAATAAATAAACAATTAACTTTGTTGGTATCACTTTTTACTAACACTTGTAACTATAGTTTCGACAACTTCAGCTTGTCATTATCAAACAATAGTGTTTGATAATGACAAGCTGAAGTTGTCGAAACTATAGTTGTCAAAAAACGAGAAAAACTAATCTGTCGAATAAGACCATAGTCAACTATGGTTTTTATTTAAAACATACAAGCTTGCGTCATATCTCGGAAAATAATGGCGATAAAAATTTCCTAAAATTATTTTATTCATCTGTATAAAATTCTCTATAACTTTTTCCTTTACATGTTTTCTAACTGTCATAACAACAGAGATATATTGATTTGAAAAAATTGTCACTTTTTACTTTTTTTACAAGTATCTAGTTACCCTTGACTTTATCGAAAATCTTCAAAATGTAACTTTATTCGACTCGTATAACTACACTTATTTTTCCATTTATTCGGGTTTTTATCTCCTATAGTTTCCGAAACCCTCGCAGAAAATATCTAAAAAAACTCACCCTGTATATATTCATGCGCATTACTTTCATAATGGACTCTGTATATATATGATTGGCAAAAGCATAAGGATAAGTATACAGAAAAAACAGTAGATTTTACAAAAATACAATTATAAACTTAAATCAAATAGATGACAAAAAATGATAAAAGTCGTATAAATTTTGAAAAACAATTTTCTCAAAAATCTAATAGACTAAACTTAACGTAGGCAAAAAGGAAATTGTAAAAACCGATTGACAATTGGTGAAAATAATATTCGCAAAATGATCCTATATATAATAGCTAAAAGAACAATGGAAATTTGCGAAAGAAAAATTGAAATTTTTAGAAGAAAAAAACCAATTGAAAATATTTCTTGAATAATTTTCTCACTTATCTCTCGGTGAAACATGAAATAATAGGTTTGTTTAGTCAATGACAATGAAGAGATTTTAGAATTATCGAAAAAGTGATTTGCAATTTTCAAAGAATTAAAGATTTTCAAAACTTCTAAAAAAATCGACATTCGAAAATTTAAAAAAAATATAAACAATAGATAGTAGTCATACTATACTAAACTGACGCGGCTCGTACGTAATATTTTTTTGCTTGCACGTAATATGCTTTTTATAACTCTTGTTATGTAATCTACCATTACTGGAAGCGCTCAAGATTCATAAAGCAAAACTGAATCCCAGTTTTTCCCTTCTAAGTAACACCTGTTACTTAATGTTTGACAATTATCAGTTTATGATCGAAACTATAGTCCTAGTCAATAAATAACTATTGTGGTAAAACAAAGTGAAAAGTTTTTTATTTATTTTTAATCAAAATGTACCATAACATTCAAGAATACCGCTCTTTAATTTTACAGTTTACTTTTGCATCTTTTTGGTATATTAGAACAATGAAATTATTTTGCCAATCTTTTGGGATTTCTTTATTTTCCCATGCCTCTCTATATATTTCCAATAACCAGTTTATACCTTCTTCTCCCATCTACTTTACTATTTCCGGGTCCAAGTCGTCTTCTCTGCCTGCCTTACTTATTTTTATGTTTGCTGTTCCTTCCCATATTTCTTCTCTACATATTTGTTCTATATTTAAATTTTCATCTTCTTGTTATTCTCCTTTATTCCTGTGCTGAATTTTTCCTGGTAGTATTATTTTCATACTTTCGCTATTTGCTCCGGTTTCGTTTGGATTTGACCTTCTTTATCCCTAATTGTTGTAAATTCTTTTCGCCTTACTCGCCTTATATTCCTTATTTTTGTCCAGAATGCTCTGTTAATTGTTACATAGTTTTGCTGCAGTTCTTTTCCAAACTCATCCCACGTCTTTCTCTTTTCATTTCTTATTTTATATTTTACAATTCGCCTTCGTTTATAAAGAAAAAATACAAAAAATTAACAAAACAATTGTTTAGCAAAAATAATGGAATTTTATGTAAAAAAGAAAACGTTTCAAGACATTATTGAAGAAATTATGTACATATTTTTGATAAGACAATTTACAATTGTCAAAATCTATAGTGATTTGCAATAAAATACTTAATAAACAACAAAAACAATAAAAATCAGTGTTTTCTAAAAAATCACAAAAAGGCAAACAAAATTGTCTTAAAAAATATATTCGTCAATAACATTTATAAATAAACATCTTAATCACATTAAAATTATAAATTACCCACATGAGCAGAGTACTTTTTTTTTAAGTATCTAAAATAAATGAAAAAAAAAAACTAATAGGAATATAATTTAAAAAGAAAAGAAAACATTATAGAGGATATACAGTGTCCATTATAAAAGTGCCGGTACAAATTCTTCAAAATACTCTCCCCTAGCATCAATACACTGAATTGTATCTGCCATTCCTGAAAGACACCCAGAAACTCCCCGACGGGAATGTCTCTTAGGAACGTTTTGTATGTTTTCCGTAGACTCCCTCTGCTTTCCATTCAGCTCTCTCTTCAGTCGGGGAAATAACTAAAAAGTCGAATCTGTAAGGGTAACGATGAAGACCCTGTTGCTGGGGGCATTGTCATGGTAGAGCCAGACGGTTTCTTTAGTGTCAACCGTCACGCGCGCTATTCTGCGTTTCAATCTCTTGAGTACCAGTAGGTAAAAGCCTGAGTTGACTTGAATGCTCGGAGCAAACTGGCCATTGGAAGGGCAGACCCTTTACCACATTTCTCGATCCATTTTACCCTGCTGCGATGGATAGTCGCGTTGTTTTGAAAAATGTAAACCGTAAAATAAATAAAGTATTTTTAGATTGTTCTTGTTACAAAAAGTATCATTCCGTGAATAGAAAAACATAAGAAAAAATTTTAAATGAACAATTGATTGTCAAAAAGGTAAATTAGCAAAAACAAAAAAAATATTCGCACAAAAAATTGACAATTGTCAACAACTACAAATATGCAGAAGAGATTAAAATATATTTGTAAATTTTATTAAAAAGAACTTGTGATCATCTGAAAGATCCTAAAAGACATAAATATCAAAATATATACAGGGTGACTGACGAAAAACCTTCGGTGCTGTATCTCGCTTATTTTTGATCCGATTTGAATAAATAAAACATCAAATTAAATGATTTTTAAAAGACTTTAATATGAACT
Source organism: Ontholestes murinus (assembly GCA_963969525.1). NCBI lineage: Eukaryota > Metazoa > Arthropoda > Insecta > Coleoptera > Staphylinidae > Ontholestes > Ontholestes murinus. The sequence continues at coordinate 7,778,553 of OZ018397.1, read as the reverse complement.
GTACTGATATTTTTTTGACAAAAGACGATCAACTTTTTTTTTTCAAATTGCACTGTATATATATTTTGTACTGATTCTCAAGGAGATTTTTTTCTGAATCTAAATTTGTAAACGATTTTATCCATTCATCAAACCAAAGTCGAGAAATTGAGGATTAAAAAAAAAAATTAAAAATCAAATACCCATAGTAAACAATATACAGAGCCTATTCCAAATGTCAAAAGTGACAGTGTCAGTCATTGGTACAATACTGCAATGATTTTTAATAATTTCATAATAAAAATGTTGCAAGATTTCAAAAACTGAAAAACGATTTCTGTAGAAGCACAAAATTCTAGTACAGTGTTTGACATATTGCAACATTTTAATTATGAAATAATTAAAAATCGTTGCAGTATTGTATCAATGGCTGTCACTGTCACTTTTGACATTTAAAATAGGGTCTGTATATTGTTTACAATGGATACTTGACTTTTTATTTATTTTTTTAATCCTCAATTTCTCGACTTAAGTTTGATGTATGGATAAATTTGTCTACAATTTTATATTCAGAAAAAAAATCTCCTTGCGAATCAATAAAAATATATATACAGTGCAATTTAAAAAAAATGTTGATCGTATTTTGTCAAAAACTGGGTGCGAGAAAATATAACAGTTCAGATCCTATTAAAGTCTTTTAAAAATGGTTTAATTTGATATTTTATTTATTAAAATCGGATAAAAAATAAGCGAGATACAGCACCAAAGGTTTTTCGTCAGTCACCCTGTATATATACTAAACGTTGATGACTTTGCTGCTTAAAAACCAATAAAACCATGTATGTAAAAAAAAGCATAATCCAAGTTTGAGTTTAAATATAAATGACCTTCTATAGCTAATCTTATTAAAGCTTGATTTAAAGTCTTTCCACGAATCATGTATATAATTTTTATTAATTTACACACTCAAAAATTGTACTTTGTCAATATTTTTCTTATTCAAATTTTGTAATTAAAGTTATTGCAAACCGGGAGACGATCAGTAATTAAAGTTAATATGTAAATGTAGGGTGGGTGGGTGGCCTCTAACCCCACCCTCCAATCAGTAAAACATAAGCGAGGGTTTTAATTAAAAGTTTTAAAACGTAAATAAACATAGCATTATTGCAAATTGTACTTCTATTATATTTTGCAATAATGTTATGTTTATTTCAATCAAATTTTGTAGTTTAAGAAATTTTTAAAAATATGATATATATTTTCAAACAAAAGTTAAAGAGAATGAAAAACTGAGCTTTACTAAAACATGTTTTTCATAAATTTCCTAACTTAATAATTTTGACATTTTTTGCCTATTGCTAATAAACTATAGGAGTTAAATGAGATTTATATAACAAGTGATTGTTAAGAAGTGAAAATTGAGCAAATTATTTAGTAAAGCCTTTTTGCGTAAACCTCATAGTTTTCGAGAAAAATATAGGGAAAGTATTATAATGGCTAAATCACAATTTTTCTTTTAGTAAGATACACTTCCTATTCTTTTAATGGTAATATTAATATTCTTTATTGCTCAACAGTATAAACCATAGTCACAGTTAATAAATAACTATTGTGGTAAAACAAAGTTAAAAGTGTTTGATTTAATTTTAATCAAAATGTACCACCAAGTAAACGCCGACAACATTCAACAATTACAGGACAATACAACTACAATAAATTATAATACTAAGTATGCTAAATTACTAATAACACAAAAATAACAACAAAAAAGTTAATATAATAATATTAAAATATTATAGTATAATTACAACAAATTACTAATTCCCTTGAAAAGAAAAACTCATTTAAAAATTCAAAATTGGGAAATACAAACATGAATTGAAACAAAACAACACAGTTGGGAGGGTTTCACATTTATTGCTGAAGCAGTGTTCAACAATAAATGTGAAACCCTCCTAACTGTGTTGTTTTATTTCAATTTGTTATGGAGTTTCATCATGTATCCGCCAATTCAATATCATAAACATGAATGCTTAAGGGAATGAAAAATACCTTCTAGAAGATTATAAATAACTGTAATGGGGCTGGAGGGCCACCGAGGTGTTCCTCCGGGCCAGAAATTGACAACGATGAAGGCTGTATAGCTTGGGGCATTGTCATATTTGGAGCTTGACCGTTACTTTGATGTTAGTCTTTAAAAGCGCAACGCACCTCTAAGTAAAATGCTGAATTGGCGGTGTATCCCTACGGTACAAACTCAAAACAGATGGCTTGAATTAATTCTTAGATCTTAAAGGCATTCACCTCGTGGTTCATTTCGATATTAAGAATAAAAATGGTGATGTGGCTTTCATAATACTTTCCCTATAGTTTTCTCGAAAACTATGAGGTTTGCACGAGAAGGTTATTCTTGATAATTTGCTCAAACTTGGATTTTTTACAATTACTTGTTATATAAAATTCATCTAACTCCTATACTTTATTAGCAATAGGCAAACATTGTCAAAATTATTAATTTTTAACTTTTTTCTCGCAAGTTAGTTTTTCAAATTTATCAAAATATCAAGAAAAATCAAAAAACGCCTCGCGTTAACATCCACTTCCGGTTTATGTCAATCAAAAGCTTTTCAGCTTGTAGAGAGTGCCCTGTATTCTCCACAATTTTTTTATGAGAAAACTCCGTTTGTGTTGCGATATTTGGAGGGTGGGATAGTGGCCACCCACTCACCCTACATATACATTTAAACTAACACTACAACACTGCTTCAAAACTCTTTAAAACATCAACGCAAATTCGGCATTTTTTTTAAATTTTGGAAATCATACCAGGTCTATAAATATGAAACCGGAATTTGCCCATAAATGTCCCTAGCTGTCAATGTAGTTACCGCCAAACCGCGTCATTGGCGCCATTTCCTTCTTGACATCTCTGACAAAAATTTTAACTCACAACAATACAAGTTTCATATAACAGCATAGTTTGTAATAGCTTTGAATGTCTAATTTTGTGCTTGGAAACTACGATTTGCGGACAGCATTGATTTTCTGTTACCAATTGAAGAAAACTGCTGCAGAATCGCATCGAATGCTTGTCGAAGCTTACGGTGAGCATGCGCTTAGTAAATCACAGTCTTTTGAGTGGTTTGAGAAATTCAAAAGTGATTTTGATGTGAGAAACGAAGAACGTGAAAGACCAGCGAAAAAGTTTGAAGACAGCGAATTGCAAGCATTGTTGGATGAGGATGACGCTCAAACGCAACAACAACTCGCGGATCAATTAAATGTGACACAAAATCCGTCTCCATACATTTGAAAGCCATGGGCAAGATCCAAAAGATGGGAAAATGGGTTCCACATGAACTGAATGAAAATCAGCAGGAAAACCGAAAAACCACTTGCGAAATGCAGCTTGCCAGGTACAAAAAAAAGTCATTTCTCCATCGAATTGTGACTCGCATGCGGCTTACTCATCAGACTTGGCATCCACAAATTGTCAGACAGGTAGGAAAAATGTATAGCTAGCGATGGGCAATACTTCGAATAAAATATTCATTATCATTTTCATACAATAAACTTGCATTTTCTATAAAAAAAATTCCGGTTTCATATTTATAGACCTGGTAGTCAAGTAAAAATACATGAAAGGTGAGTGAGTGGTCTCTATCTAATAATTATTCCCTTAATCATTTCCTATCGAAAAAACAATGGTTTGTAATATAGTAATTGGAAGGTGGGATTGTTTGTGATATTGTAATTGGAAACTGGGATAGGGGCCACCCACCCAGCCTATATATACATTTAAACTTTAGGTATACCGCTGCTTTAAAATTCCATTAACACAAAGTCTGAGTTTTTCTTGGAAATAAATAGAGAGAAAGTGACTCATGTTAAAAAAAATTATGTAGGGTGGGTGGCCTCTGTCCCATCCTCCAATTTATATAACACAGCCAATACTTTATAGTAATAACTAGTAATTAATAAGAAAGTTTTTGTTTGCAAATTATCTAATTATTCTTTATTTACAAATTTTCTATTCAAAACATATAGGTTGTGATATTTTGTAATTGTAATTAAAACTACGAATAAAACACTGTTTTAAAATTCGTTAAAACCATCAACACTCACTCTGCAAATTTTCTGAAAATCGAATTGAGAGGGAGTTTAAAAATATATGTAGGGTGGGTGGGTGTTCTCTACCGTGCCCTCCAATCTATATAACACACCCAATCTTTAATGAATATCCAGTGATTTATAAAAGAAAGTGTTTGCTTTATGATTTACCTAATAGTTCTCTCCTTAACAATTACCTATTGAAAAATTCATTGTTTGTAATATAGTAAGGAGGATGGAATAGTCGACACCCACCCACCCTACATATACATTAAAACCACAGGTATAACACTGTTTTAAAATTCTTTAAAATCATCAACACAAACTCTGCAGTTTTTCTCGGAAATAAATAGGCAGTGAGCGATTAAATTTAAAGAAATATATACACATCCAATTCTTTATTGAATATACAGTGATTTATAAGAAAGTGTTTAATTAATTAATTACCTAATTTTTTTATTGAGAAATCATTGTTTGAAATATAGAAATTGGAGGGTTGGATAGTGGCCACCCACCCACCCTACATATACACTCTACAATGACCACAACACTACTAAAAATTTAAAAAAAAACACAATAACAAACCTCTGTGGAATTTCTTGGAAACGAATAGAGAGTCAGCAATAGATATTAACGAAATATATGTAGGGTGGGTGGGTGGTCTCTATCTCACACTCCAATTAATGCAAGACACCAAATAATTCAAGTAATAACGATTTATTGATAACAGAGTGTTTGTTTAATAAACTACCTAATTATTCTTTCCTCAACAATTTCCTATTGGGATAACAATTATTTGTAATATAGTAATTGGAGGGTGGGATAGTGGAAAGCCGCCTACCCTACAAATACATTAAAACTACAAGTAGAATACTGTTTTAAAATTCTTGAAATGAAAATCATCATCACAAACTGGGCTGCTTTAATTCGTGGAAACAACGACTAATGTTAAAAAATTATATGTAGGGTGGGTGGGTGTCCTCTATCCTACCCTTCAATTTATATAACACCCTCGATATTTTATTGAATAACAATTGATTGATAAAAATGTATTTGTTTAATTAATTAAGTAATTATTCTTTTCTTAATAACATTCTATTGTGAAAACAATTGTTTGTAAAATAGTAATTGGAGGGTGGAACATCCGCCCATCCTATAAATTCATTTAAACTTTAATACAACCATGCTTTAATTTTTTTTTAATTATCAACACACTACAGTTTTCCTTGGAAACAAATAGAGGGAGCGACTAATGTAAAAAAAATATATGTAGGGTGGGTGGGTGGCCTCTATTTCATCCTGAAATTTTTATAACACCCCATTCATTAGTAAATAATTATTGATTAATTAATCGGATATTTTCTTTTGCAAAAGTTTTTATGAGAAATCTCCGTTTGTGTTGCTTCAAAATTCTTTAAAACATCAATGCATATTTTCAATTTTGGAAATCCATATAGAGTGTCAAAGTAAAGTGAAAAATATATGTAGGGTGGGTGGGTGGCCTCTATCCTACCCTCCAAAATATATAAAACACCCAATACTTCACTGAATATCCAGTGATTTAGAAAAGAAAGTGTTTGTTTAATTAATTACCTAATTATTCTCTCCTTACCAATTTTCTACTGAAAAACAATTGTTTGTAATATAATAATTGAAGGGTGGGATAATGGCTACCAACCCACCCTACATAAACATTTAAACTACAGGTACAGCACTGCTTTAAAGTTCTTTAAAAGCACCAACACAAACTCTGCAATATATCTTAGAAACAAATAGAGATACAGCGATTGAAATTAACTAAATATATGTAGGGTGGATGGATGGCCTCTATCCCACCCTCAGTAAATCATAAGCGAAGGTTTTAATTAAGTCATTTGATAATTAAAAAAATATTATTCTTATGCTGATTTTTCATTTTTGTTTAACTTTGTGAAACTAATAATTACAATATTGCTATTATTATAAACAACTGCAATTGTTTTACTTTTATTTTTTTCATGGCTACCCATTTTTAATTTATAATAAAACTTAAAATGACTATAACTCTATTATTTTTAGAAATAACTATGTCTTATGTCATATTGGATTAAAGAGAAAAAATTTACCTTTTGAATGAGGCCATAGCCAACTATGGTTTCCATTAAAAAAATGTAAGTTTGCGTCATATCTCGGAAAATAATGGCGATAAAAATTTTCTGATTATTTTTTATTAATCTGCATAAAATTATCTTAAACTTTGTCCTTTACAGTTTTTTTAAATCTGTTATAATAACCGAGATATATTGATTTGAAAAAATTGACTCTTTTTACTTTTTTCAAAATATCTAGTAACCCTTGACTTTTTTGAAAACTTTGAAAGTGGAATTTTATTCGTCTCGTAAATCTACACTTCTTTCCCCATTTAACCGTTTCTTTATCTCTTATAGTTTCCGAGATCCCCATAGAGAACATCGCAAAAAACTCACCCTGTATATAAATAATTTAATTAAAACACTTTAACTTTGTTTTACCATAAAAATATTTATTGCTGTGACTATAGTTTCGAACATTCACTGTTCATTATCAAACATAAAGTGTTTGTTTATGTTTGATAATGAACAGTGAATGTTCGAAACTATAGTCAAAGCAATAAATATTTTTATGGTAAAACAAAGTTAAAGTGTTTTAATTATCTTATTAAAATGTACCACCAAGTTAACGCCGACAACATTCAAGAATAAATAATTTAATAGCAGCAGTAACTTCCTCTAGCAAACAATTCTACTTTTCAGCATAAATCTATTGATGAATATTCAGTATTTAATCTGTTTCAAGAGCTTGAGAATGCTGCACACAGTACTGCTAGTTTAGTTGCATTTATCGATTTTTTTATTTTAAAGGAATAAGCCGACGGGAAAAATCTATTGACACTGAGAAGTTTTAGGATGGGGTCCTTAAGTAATGCACTTCTTTTATATTAAAAAAAAATCAACAGTGACGAAAGAAAGGACTACTTTAGTATCATTTAAAGATTACGTTCTTAAAATTTTCTTTTTACTATTATTGGATTAACAATGTTTCCCTTCTAGATCTCAAGGATTATAAAAAGAAACTTCATTCGCGTATTACTATTGCCTTGCAATGAAGAACTCACAGGTATTTGTTAGTTATTAACTAATAATAAAATAGTTTATCGGCGACGTAAATGCATTACTATCTTCAAAATTATTATAAAGCGGTTTTCAAGAGAAATAATCTTAAGTGTTACGACCCCTAACAACTATTTATTGAAATTGGGTGAATGATTGCAAAGTTTCGACCCTGACATATGTCAATTATTAATAAAAAACAATGACAAACATCATTGTAGAAGCGCATTGCGATGTAACACCATGTTAATTCCTTTAATTGTCGAAACAGTTAGTTTATGCAATATTTTTGTTAATTTATGCGCCTATTGTTCATTTCAATCTATATAGGAAACAACCCATTAAAATATTTATTATAAATGATAGACTTTAATATAATGTTAATGCAGTTCTTTAATTGAATCGTTTAGTTTGTGTAAATTAAGGTTTTTAATAAATTTCACACAAGGGAAAGTAAAACTTTATCAATAGTCGCCTCGTAAATTTATGAAATGTAAAGTATATAATCCAATTAAGAGATTAAATACGGTGGCAATAATTTATTCCATTATTAATGTTCACGGTATGCTAATCAATTGTTTATTAAAACCAATTTGTGTGTTATTTAATTATTAATTATTTAATATGAAATTAAGCGTAAATTTTACGTTCACTTTTTTTAATAATAGGTAGTTGATTAAAAAATCTCTTTGTTCGTTTTACTTTATTTTTTCTATTTTAATATCCGATTTTTTAAATATTGAATATTATACAGTGATGGGCAAGTATGTGGAATATTTATTAATATGATATTAATATTTTATTCGCCACACTGTAACTTCTTCAGGTGAAAAATAAATTTGTGGAAACCGGTAAACATTTCTAAATAAATTTGTAAGGAAGGTATTATTAACTACAATTAATTATTCGTTTGTTTCAGGTAATCTCGGACGAAGAATGGATGGGTCGACGTGGTATCCGAGATGTCAACACGTATTGTAATGAAAACTGAAACCATGATGAGTCGACACCTACTCGCATGGTATGCACATTATCAATATTTACTCGTAACAATAAAGTACTTACGTGTTATATGTAATTACCAACCGTCAAACCGTCCGAGTTGATGCGGCGTCTGCTTTTGATGTGTAACTCATATTTGTATATGGATATCAATTATTGTCGATCAATTGATTACGCTGTATGTATCTAATAATTGAGTCTTGATTATCTGCAATCCAATACTATATATGATTATATAAAATATATTAATAATAATATACGAGGGTCATTCAATAAGTAATGCCCTATATTTTTTTTTAGAAACTATTTATTCAAAAGTGTTTAATTTTGGTGACAATATACGTTTCTTCTACACGTACTATTTTTCAACATAGTCTCCATCAACTTGTACGGTCTTACGCCAGCGTGAAAGAAGTGCCTGCATTCCCTGCCGGTACCAATTCTTGACATGTGCGCGAAGCCATGTTTTCACGTAATTCAAGCGAATTACGCTCTTCGAAGTGTCTTTCACCTTTAAGAGGTCCGAAGAGATAGAAGTTTGACGGTGCCAGATCTGGGCTGTATGGTGGATGGGGCAATGTTGTCTAACCCAATTTGCTGAGGTGTTCCCGGGTTCTGAGACTTGTGTGTTCAGACAGATTCTTGTCATGTCTAAAACGCCGGAAACGTGTTAGCCATTATTTGATGTAAATGATGGTGACAACCGTTACTTCATTTTAGAGAGTAGATATAATACTTTCGACGTTTGTATACCACCATATTGCATATGCCACTAAATTGACTTTAATATCTAGCTTCTAAATTTCATTTCGAAATCTCTAATAACTCCAGAGATATTTATTTACCGCCGCGTTTGCCTATCGTCAATATTATCTTAATAAATCGATTGTTTTTTTTTCTTTATGAATATGGCACCATCCTGTTAAAACCACACTTCTTTAAAATCTATGTCGCTTAAATGACCATTAGACAAAAAAATAGATATGCTACAATATTGTATTTTATTATTTTAATTATGTGGCCGTAGGAATTTTCACTTTGTCGTAAACATTTTTACGATTCCTATTATCGCCTTAATGGCCGAAGGTTGCGCGTTGTACATGAAAAAAACTCAACGGCTCATTTCAACAATGGTACAATAAACCGCACTCTATTAGCATTCGTTTGCGTCCATTAAGGATGTGAATACAATCGTTTGTACTTACGCACAATAAACGCTCAATTAAATGTTTAATAATAATGGTGCGTGTATTTGTTTGTAAGAAAATTCCATTTAATTCAAATAGTCAAAATGTAATATGATGATATCAAGATTTAAATCTTTTATTTCACAATAATTACAAATGTTATTACGATAGTTTTGAAGATTATGGCAATCCTAAATCGATTTATAATTTTACAATTTTCCCTAATTACTTCTCTTTACCATTGCACTATCAAATATCCCTTTAAATTCTACAAGAGATTATAAACTCCCTTTAAAACTGGTGTTCAAAATAAATCATTACAAATCATAACCCCTAATCACCTATTATTGTGATAAAAACATTTTTCCTATTGATCAATTCTGGCCTTTTATGTTTGTAGGTAAATCATTTAATTTGTCCAGCTGATGGCAGTGCACTTCAGAGTTGATCGTTGTGTTACTAGGTTTTAATTTCATACACTATTATCTGTTAATTTCAGACGGACATTCCGCAGGGTTTAGTTATAGGACCTATACTATTTTTTTTATACAGGGTGTTTCTATTACTCGGTGAATAAAATTAAATTAACTACACTGTCAAAAATTATAATGATTCGTAAAAAAATATATAAAAGTCTTCAAATTACCAAAATACAGGCCATTAAAGTTAAGAAACTTTAACACATTTTTCTAAATATTTTCAGTACCGTTCTTAGTAGAGTGCTGCAATTTGGTACAGCCTAAACAAACATCAAGTAAATTGTTTAGGCAATTTGTCACTTCCATCCGACCGCTGGAACCATGCTTTACAGGGTGTTCCTAAAATTTGTTTGCACAGAACTTTTTTGTTTGCTCGTAAATCTATATTTATTCTTCCACATTTTAATAGAAAATTTATTTTAGAAACTTTTATCGTTCTTTAAAAATTTTGATAACAGCGATCGTTTTTGAGTTAAAAGCAAAAATGCTCAATCGCAACAAACAAAAAACAACACATCCTAGAAAAAAATCTAAAAACTAACGAAAAATTAAACTTTTTTTGTTTAAACGACATAGGTAAGTTGACAGCTCAATTCGTTTTTCAATTGTCATCGCGGGCTCAGATTTTTATTTTCTTGATCATTACTCTTAAACAAATGATCGATTTTTAACAGTTCTTGCACATAATTATTGTAAACGTTGAAAATTAAAATTCGATTTTCATTTGTTTTTGGTTTTTTGGCTATAACTCTAGAACGAAAAATCGAATTTTAAAAATTCTTGCACTGTTGGTTCACTAATGTCGCATACTTATTGTAAATGTTGAAAACGAAACTTCGATATTCATTTGTTTTTTATTTGAATATAACTTTTAAACGCAAGGTCCAATTTTAAAAATTTTTGCCCCCAGGATTTACAAGTCTCGTATACTTTTAGAAAATGTTATAAAGTATCTAAAAACTAACGAAAAATTAAACTTTTTGTTTAAACGACATAAGTTCAATTCGTTTTTTAATTGTCATCACCCACTCAGATTTTTCAGAGAATTTTTCATTTTTTGTTTGTTACGAATGAAATCAGAGACTAACACTTTTGCATTTAACTCAAAAACGGCCACTGTTGTCAAAATTTTCAAAGAGCGATAAAAGTATCTAAAATAAATGTTCCATTCAAATGTGGAAGAATAATTTTAGGTTTACGAGCAAACAAAAAAGTTTTGAGCAAACAAATTTTAGGAACACTATGTATAGCATGGTTTCCGTGACAAATTCCCTAAGGAATTTACTTGATGTTAGTTTAGGCTGTACCAAATTTAAGCACTCTACCACGAACGGTATTGAAAATATTTCGAAAAATGCGTTAAAATTTCTTAAGTTTGATGGTCTGTATCTTCGTCATTTGAAGAATTTTATAATATTTTTTTTACGAATCATGATCATTTTCACTATAGTATATGTGGTTAATTTTATTCCAGGACTCACAGAAACACCCTGATTATAATTCGGAAAATTTTTAACTGTAAAAAGGCAGAAAATGATGACATTACACTTTAAAATTGATCGTTGTATTCAAAATGGGTTGAGTAAAACACTTGTTTTGTTCCATGATTTTATTAACAGTTTCCTGACACGTGTTTCGATCCGTTACGATAATTTTCAAAGTTAAACTAAATTAAATAATGAAATATTACAATATATATAGTGTTCGTTAAATACTGGAAATTACAGCGCTAATGATGTTGTCGGAACTTATTGGATTTTAATTTAACACACTATCATCTGTTAAATTCTGACTGATCTACCCTAGGGTTCAGTTTTAGGACCTATACTGTTTCTCCTATTTATAAATGATATTGTTTGGAAAATTGTCAAGTAAAGATTCGTAAGGGATTGACTTCACACTATAAAAACTAATGGTTATCATGGCAAAACGTTTAAAAAATACTATAGTATCTATGAAAAAAAAAGTATTTTCTCTAAACAGCTAAACCTAAACCCTAAAAAATTGGTAAACAAAACGTTATTTTCTTTGTGCAGTCATACAATGTTTGAAGAAAATTAAACAAAATTCTTTGGTTTATATATAGACATTAAATTAAAATGAAATGTATATGGTGATGAATTAACAAATAAACTTTCTTCGCAAGAAAATTGAATATTCTGTTTTTAATTAGGATAATTTCCAATATAACTAATGGCATTCTAATCTGAGGTTAATCTTCTATAAAACAGCGTATTTTTTCAGTACAAAGAAGAGCATTCTAGCAACCCGATAATTGCAGGCGTCTTATAGAAGAATAAAATGTATTAAAATCCTTCAGTTCGTTGTAGAAAATTAAATTATAATTTAAAAATACGAAAACCTTTCGTAAATCTGCAACAATGAGTCTTAATAGTCTTAGTAAGATGCATTGTTGTAGATTTATGAAATGTTTTCCTGTTTTTCTAATTATTTTTGAAATTGCAACTCCTCTGTAATTTTGGAATATATCATTTTTTCGATGTATGTATGAGAAGCAAAAATCATTATTTAAAAAAATCAGGAAAATGAGCATGAAAATATAATATGTAAGGGTTACCGAAGACAGGATGCTACTAAAGGAATGTAAGTGCAAAATGGAAAGCCAAAGGCCAAGAAAGCGTTGGGAGGATGCTCGAAGAAGACGCCAAAAAAGTTCTAAAACTAAGGGGTTGGCAAAGAGTGGCGACAAACCGTACATAATGGAGGAATGCATTAAGGGAGGCCAGAGCCATTAAATTGAAGGGTTACGTATATACGCAATTTGATTAAATTTTGCTGGAACGCCATCTAGACCAAACGTTGTATTTTTGCGAAGCGATTGCAGCTCTTTATATCCTTAGAATCAGACACTTGTTTATTTTAAAAGTAAAGTTTCATGTAGAAGGAAGAAAAGGCTGAAAACAATAATGAAATTAGTAATGAAGAAACGATATGGTTTTGGAATATAGCTGAAAGTCTAAATTCAAGTAGGGTTTGTGGTAGAAGTATTTTCAGGATTGAGGAAAAGTGGAAATAAATAAGAGAAATTTACCTAACTAACATTTTAAACTGTTTTTGCAATGATTTTTAATGTAAATTTTGACTTTTTTTTTGAAAAATTGAACTGATTTTTGCAATAATTAAACTTGAAATTTTTTGAAAACATTGTTCAGAAATCCTATTTTGCATCCCTAAATACTGTTTTAACAATATTTAGAGAGATAGAAACATTGTCTTTGGATACTGTAACTTTATTTACAGATTTTGAGATTAAACTTTAAATATTAGCTTCCATTCTTTGTTGGAAGGTCGAACAAGCTTTTATGGTAATTTCTCCCATCGGAAGTAGGGTTTTAATTCCAAACACTTTTTTTTGTTTTTTTACGAATTTTTCTTTAGAAAAAATAGAACTAAACAACTTTTATAAAAACAAATTTTTACATAAACACATTTGATTGGGAGAAAAAAAAATCAAATAAAAATTTGTGATTTTTTTGTATTTTATTCAGAAACTGTAACTCTTACATGAAAACTATAAAAAGTAGTTGTAGAGTATAATAAAAGGTGTGTTTTATAAAGAATAGTCTTTTTTCTTGAAACACAGGATTTTCGAGAAAAATGAATATAAATTATATTTGTTTATAATTATAAAGGACAAAACCATAAGTAATTCTTAAGAACAATAAGTACAGGGAAAGTACTATCATTGTTTTTATGTTGTCAAAGAACACTAAACCCTAAATTGAGGAAAACCCGCTTAGATTTCCTCACTGCGATAATTTTTTGTTGATATTACCCCGAAGATCTTGACCCAGAGAATTTGACAGTCCTTTACAGATTGTATTCGAGTGTTGAAATCAAGTCGAAGCACTTAAAAATTTAAAGGCGAAGTTTTGTTAATTCTCATTTATTTTTAATTATCACTTTATTATTATTTATTTTTTTAACTAGCTCCATTTTTGGCCATATTTTTCATAATTTTTTTAATTAACCTAGCGTACTCTTGACCTACCTCAATGCGTACAACTACCCTTAGTTAATTTACAGTTTGTTAAGGTAGGTCGGGATAACGCTAGGTCATATACTATTCATTGTGGCAGGTCGGGAGTACGCTGGGTTAACATATGATTATATATCATTATATGTCAAGGGAATTGATTGGGTTAGGTTAACATAAAATTAATTGAGGTAGGTCAAGAGTACGTTGGGTTTATATTTATGTGAAAATTGTGCCGGTTAACAAAATCCATTCCGGTTAACGTACACTCGTTCGTAAATAAGATTTTATCAAAAACATGTTAATTTTTTTATATGTTATTCTACACAATTGCAAAAAAAAATTTCGGTATCGAAAATCTGCTTCCTTGAGTTTCTAGTGCAGTTCAATTTTTTTTTTCTTAATAGTTCTTTTAATGGTACTGTTGAAAAAATCTCTTTCAAGTTGGCGTATACTCGTATGAGGATTCTCCATTACTCCTGTTAAAATGTTAAATTCATTTTCTTCGTGTATCACGGGTTTAATTCTTTCTAATTTTTCTATGTAAAAAACACTTCCAGTTGCAACAAATCTTTCCAAAAGATTTTTAAATGACTCTTCTCTTGGATGACGCTACCGCTAAGAATATCCTGCTTTATACACTTTACTTCTCAGCAACGGATTTTTCTCTATGAATAAAAACCATGCCAATGAATTCATTTTAAGAAAAATTGGCCATTTTCATCAATAAGTTAATGCTGTAACGACTGAACAGTAGACTGTAATTAGAAATAGCGGCTGCTCCTAATTTTTAATGTCAAAGTAAAGTGACAGAACTAAATTATTTTTTCCTGGTCTACTAATTAAATTAAAAAGAGTAAATTGCAAAAATGTTTTGGAAAAAATACTTAGAAGTAAAGCTATGGCTTGACAAATGTTATGGCACATCTGACCCGCCGAATTTAATCACCATACGCTGAGTTTTGTGTTTTGTGTAAGCAAAAATGATACACTAAATTCAGTGGACCAAATGAGGCAGTTACTCCATAAATCATCCAGAAAATCAGTGAAATCTTATCGAATGACCGAAAAAACTTCTTATTGCAGTTTATCAAGGCCAGATGTTGCTTTGAAACACAAGCGGAACGTGTTCGACTATCAAAGCGACATCTGGCAATAAGAATTAGTATTTGCGTCGATTTGTTTCAATGGATGAAACAAGGATCCATCAATACTCACCGGAGTCCAATTAGTTTTTTGCCAGGAAAAATCGTCCAAAGATACAAAGGCAAAGATACTGGCCGAAACAGTATTTTTTGGGATGTGCATGACATAATTCATTGATTATTTTTAACAATATAAAGCTATCTTTAAAGGATATTACTGTGCATTACTAAAGGGATTGTTCTACGAGGTTAAGGTCAAAAGGCTACATTTGGTAAAGAAAATAAATTGTTTTACCAAGTCTATGCTCCAGATCCCTTAGCTCACGATACGCTCGATAAATTGAAGAAATAATCCCCCACATTCTCCAGACCTGGCCTCAAGTGACTATTCCCGACCTATTTTGAGGGACTTGACACAAAGCACCAGAAGGCCGGGATCGAAATGTTATGAGACCGTTTCAGTAAGTGATTACTCTAAATAAAGATGTGAAGAAATAAAACACTTTTTTCGTTTACTTTGGTAAATTTTCGTAAATGAAATACGATAAAACTTTCAAATATTTATTTTGCCCTTCGCGAAAATTGTTTCGACACACTGTGTCTTCTTCAGGTGAAGAAATGATACTTTTTTAATTGTCAATCCAAAGCCACATAGTTTATATTGAACCAGAGAAATAGAGTGTAGTAAAGAGAAGCATACATTACTTAAATGGGATTATGAGTGATTATGTACTTGTCAATTATGGTTAGCAAGGAAAGAAATGAGAAGAATGGACGTTAAAGTAGTTTTAGGACCGGGCTATTTATCACATAAAGTAATATGGAAATTTAGAGAGTGCCAATAGAGGCATAAAGAATCAAAAGGGCTGGTGACCTTATTGCACTGAAGAGTTTGCCCTGTCCAGCTTTGCATGGCCCTCTCTACTAAGCATTAATGGAGAGGTTTCACCTGAATCAGCAACATTCAACTGCTTTTTGCAAAGTCTGTTTATTTTTTTAAATATTTTCTGTTGTTTAACCCTTATTAACGGTTTAATTTCCTTGTAAGGCGTACTTGAAAATTTCCCGAAACATTGTTCAATTAAAATCCGTTCCGCATTCCTAAATACTATTTACTACAATTTTTAGAAAATCCATCTACAGATTTTGAGATGAAACTTTAAAGTTTAGCTTTCATTCTTTGTTGTAAGTTGAAAAGGCTTTTAGAGTGATTTTGCCTATCGGAAGCGGGTATTAATTCAAAGCCCTGGTTTGGATGTTTCTTTGCGAACAATTTTACAAACATTTTTCGGACAAAAATATTGAAGAAGCGAAGGTTGAACGCGATTTCATTAAAAGCAAACTTCTAGATGAACACATTTGATTTTGAGAAAAAAATTCAAATTCAAAAATAGTAACTATTCCATTGAAAGTAATTGTAGAGCGTAATAAAAGATGTGTTTTATAAATAATTGTCTTTATTCTTAAAATGTAGGATTATCACTGCGTTTATTTATTTTTTTTTGTGGATATTACCTCGAAGATCTTGATTGAAATTTGGCAGACCTTTACGTCTTCAGATTGTATTCGAATGTTGAAATCTATTTTTGACTATATTTTTCATAGAATTTTGAATAAACTTAGCGTACTCTTGACCTACCGCAATAAATTGTATATTGACCTAGAGTGAGTTAATTTACAGTTTGTTAAGGTAGGTCAGGATAACGCTAGGCCAGTATACTACGTATTGTGGCAGGTCGGGAGTACGCTGGGCGTACCATATTATTATTTATTAATACATCTCAGGGTTAATATAGAATTTGTTGGTTTAGGTCAACAGTAAGTTAGATTAACACAAACTTAATTGAGGTAGGTCAATAGTGCGCTAGGTTTATATAAAATTATATAGAGGATTTTGAAGAATAATAATAGTTTACGTTATGAAGATTTCAAACCTATATGATTTTGAAATATAGTGTAATATGGCAGAATAATTTCGAGGATCGTGTAATTAGAAAGGATGTAGTGGGCTTTAAGTAATCAACAAAAGAGGCAGTAAAATTGACATTGAAAGGAAGAGCAAACGATTATGGTAGGAATGGGAGATTATAAAAAAAATGGCGAGGTGGAGTTGAAATGATATGTTCGTATATATATAAAGAATTCATTGAGATTTTATTTTGTATCTATTTAAATAAGAATACTGAATTTTACGAGTCTATCAATGCACTCAAATATATGTATAAAAGTTTTACAATTAAGGAGATAAATAGAAATTGATTTTAAAACTAACAATTTTAGAAAGTATACAATTGAAGAGGGAGACTCGTAAAGAGATTCAATCTAGGTAAATTCATAACCTCCTTTTATTTTTCAGCGTCAATCGTGACTAAAAAGTCGCGAATTCCTCATATTTGTTTTGTGACTAAAAAATGTTAATAACATGCAACGTTTCTTAGAATTTGATATTCTTGGAGTGTTGTTAAATGCCCTACAAAAAAGATAGGATTGGGATAAATTTGTTCAGAAATAGCAATTAAGAAATATATTTAAAAAATCAGTACTGGAATTTAAACTCAACAAGAAATTAAATTTTCATTGTAAGGCGAAGTATTACCTATATGGACTGAAATGTATTTCACCTCACTAATAGATAGCGCCATAAATTAAACATCTTCATACGTGCTACAGACAACCAAACATAAATTAGATACGGTCAAAATTTCATGTCGTTATGAAAAATGCAAATTGAAAAAAAAAATGTTTTGGAGAAAATATTGTTGAAGCAAAGGTATGGACAAGTTTTATGGCAATCTGATCTGCTGAATTCAATCGCCAAATGCTGAGTTTCGTCGTAAGCACAAATGATGCACTGCATTTAAGGAAAAGAAGCAGTTGCTCTAAAAATATATCCAGAAAATCAGTAAAATCGTGTTGAATGACCGCGAAAACTCCGTTTTATTGCGGTTTTTCAAGACCAGATATTGCTTTGAAAGTGAAACACGGTCCTCTTGTGTTAGACTTCCTGTTAAATCACAATAAGAAGGAATTTTGCGTCGATTTGCGACAATGGATGAAATATACCGTTGGTTAAAGTCCAACGGTTTTGCCTGGACACAACAAGATTACTTGCCAAAACAGTAGTTTTTAGGATGACAATAATAAGCGCCCTAGTTTAAATATACATATCCAGTCTTCTCTAAGATTTGGGTTTATTGAAACGACTCCTATGATTGTTAGAGATGCCATAAAAGAACTTAAAAATAGTAAGTGTTGATATATTTGAATTATCAGTTGAACATCTAAAATGTATCATCGATCTTATGGTCCTTCCTCTTACCAGATTAATAAAGGAATGTTTAAGAACAGCAACATTTCCAAACATTATCAAATTAGGAAAAGTGATACTAGTTTTTAAACAAGGCGATGGAGAGAAAATTAATAATTATATACCTATTCTATCAAAAGTAATTGAAACAATAATGAAAAATCAGATGAATCACTAATTTCAGCGTAATAATTTGTTCTCAGGTAGTCAATTCAAGTTTAGGAACAATATGTCAACAACAGATGCTGTTATTTCCTTAAGTGAATACATTATTAATAGATTTGAAAATAAAGAATTTAGTATAATGAAAATGATGGTAGCGACCGTTACTATGTGGTAGTTCATTTTAAAAAGGTTAAATGAAAATAATTTTTAAGTTTTTATACCACTATTTATTGTATAATATACACAAACAAAACTTTGTTTGTGTATATTATACAATAAATAGTGGTATAAAAACTTAAAAATTATTTGAATTTAGTATAGTTTCATTCATTGACCTCAGTAAAGCATTCGACTGCGTATCAATATGATTTACTTCTAACTAAATCTAATGAAATCATTATTTAGATAACAAAACTCTTAGATTTTCAAATTGGTTTGAAAATGTAACAGTTTTGTTATCTAAATAGGGAATATGGATTTTCAACACTTAAGTGCCTCAACAATCAATCTAATGAAATCATATTATAAGTAATCGATACCAGTCGGTATATTACAATAACACGTTTTCTGACTTTTCACCAGTATACTGTGTGGTGCCACAGGGATCTATGTTTAGACCCCTGCTATTTCTAATATTTATAAATGATTTTTTATCTCAATCTGGAATATCAAAATCAATTTTCTTCGCAGATGACTCCATTTTTGATGATAAACCATTCAGGAGATTGAAATGAAGAATATCATCACAATGCGTACCGTTACTACTTGGTGCTTTGAAAATAAGTTGCTCCTTAACAATAATAAAACAAACAAAAAATACATTTTCCCTTAAAAACGGCTCTGTTAACAAAAGCCACTGTTTTCTTGGGGATACATATTGATTCAAAATTGAATTGGGAACGGGATGGTAATCATCTAAACATTGGCGGTGAATAATTATTTCTTTCGAAATATTGTATGGAAGGTAAAGTCGGCGATTAAGTTCTAAAAAGCGCTTATTATGGTCTTATTGAATGTCGACTAAGATATGATCTACTTGTTTCGAGTCATTCCTCAAGTAGGCACAGAATATTTAGACTTCAGCGTAGAGCCGTCCGTATACTAGTGGGTGCAATATATAAAGAAGATTGCAAACCTTTATTAAAAAAAAAAATTTTCGCCATTCGCTTTATATTTTACAACGCGTATTATATGTTATGAAACACCCTGCCAAATATTCTAGTCATACCCATCATGAACATAATACCAGATATAAAGGAAACATTTTCCAAAATAAAATCCCAAGCTGGTACAAGTTAATATGTAATCAAGTGCTTCAACAAGCTAACTACCTATTGAAAAGAACTACCAATAAATATATTTAAAGATAAAACGATTAAATTTACAAAATTAAATTAAACTAAATCTATAATAACTAGTCTTACTACGACTACAAAACAGTTAGTTTTAAAGTAATTATTAATACTACTGTTGCTATGTAGGATTATGTTTTGATGTGTGTTAAACTTTTAGTTGCAAACACTAATAAATATACATTTGCATTTACAATAAAAAATATTACTGTGCATTACTGAATGGATTGGTAAACGATGTTAAGGTTAAACGCCTAGATTTGGTAAAGAAAAGAAAAGATTTAACCAAGACAATCGATTCTTCAGACCTAGCCTCAAGCGACTATTTCCTTCTTCCCCGACTGAAGCAGTAGCTCGCTGGTAAATGATTTTACTCGAATGCGAAGGTCAATTTGGAAACATATACCTATTTTAAGGGACTTGACGCCAAACACTAGAAATACTTTTTTCATTGTCAAGCCAAAGACTTTTCAACAAATGCACTATTTATTGAATCAGAGTATGAGCAAGGGATTGGAGCAGAGAGAAGCATACATTGGTTCAAAGAGATTATGAGTGATTATGTAGTTATGTACTTAAAGTAATGTGGTTTTGATGAAGAAGGTCGACATGCATATAGAGTAGGTGGTGGAATGAAATATACCAGTAAATGTGAAAGGAAGAAGATACAGGTTTTGGAAATAACGTTTGAAGAATTAACCACGTGAAAAAGTATCAGTGCAAAATTTAACAAAGAAGTGCAGAAAAAGCAGTGAAATTCCACGTGGAATAAGTGTTGGAAAGTGATGTAAGAGTCATTGATTATACAAGCCCTATAATAGAAATACATCAAAATGCATACATAAATACATTAAATCACTTTAAAATTTGGAGCGTGGAGTAAATATGACTCTAATCTTAATGATGGTTGCGACCGTTACTATGTGGTAATTCATAATGAACACTGAATAAAACACTTACTATGTTTTTAACCACTATAATTTATTCAGTTATTCAGTTTAAATATGACTCTCTTGCAGGTACGCATGTACACAAGGGGTGGGGGGTTAGTGTCTATTCGTCTCGTGCTCGTGAGTTTGTATTTACCTAGCCACTACTGTCCGTTCTGTGCTGCTGCTGGCGACCTTGTCGCACTGTAGAGAAGTTCGGCTTATCTAGCTTTAGATGTCCCTCTTTCCTAAGCTTGAGACTTTAGGGCTACTTAGTTTCAATGCTAGAGGGCAGTGATTGTGCATCTACATGCACAGCGCTTGAGCTCCCAGGTAAGGGTGGGTTACGCTCGAATCCCCAAGAGCGTCTGAAGACGCGATGTTCTTGACTAGATACTCTGGTATATGATGCAAATTCTTGGTTCGTGAGAATCGATGAAAGGGACCCTGTCATTTAACCATCCTACTAAATGCTTCGGCACATCGGCTAGGTGAGCTTTACGACAGTCCACATGGTGTAACAGAGGTAGCAATGCGGTTCAATCCCAAACGAAGAGTTCCTTGGCAGGTGTAGTTTATTCCTTATAATAGAGGGCGGAATATACCATCCGCGTTGCCTTCAAGCTCAGCTAGTTTAGTTGGGTTCATTTACTAAACAAGTTCTATTGTAGAAATACATGTAAATAATTACATAAATACAATAAATCACTTAAAAATTTGGAGCATGGAACATGTGTTTCCTATTAGCAGCTGATTCTGACCACTGAGGCCATTCATTCCATTACATTTCTGGCGTATTTAGGTCAAAGACCTTTCTTATTGTAAAAGAACATGGGAAAAAGGAGAAGAAAAATTTTAGGGTGCTGCTAAATTACAAAATCTAAGTAAAAATGGTGATGATCATGGTAAGAAGTAGTAGAATATAAGGGGAGAGGAATCAGATATTAGATATTTACTTTGGCACGTGTAGCAAAGATGGTGATGGAAGAGAGGGGATGTGTATATGCAGTATTCTTAAAATTAAAAGCAGCAGTAGAGGGTTTAAGAAGAAACGCGGTTTGTAGAAACGTGTGTTATGGGAAAGTGGAATTGAATGAATTTAAGAAATTGCCTGAAGCACATTCTTGTGGTTGAAAGGAAACATCCCGGTTTTTGTTTTTGGGGTTCCGTGAAGAGAATATAAATAAAGGATGAAGTGAAAGTGAAGAAAGGTTACAACAGTTTTATTTATATTGGAATCAAACCTAATGATATCTTTGATGGTGGAAGCTATTAATTGATACATTTTGGTATCAGGAATTTTAAAAGAAACGACACTTATTTGATCAGGTTTTTTTAAGTTCCTTAAACCGAATGAGTTTGCAAAGTATGATTATGAAAAGGCTGAAGAGTTATGAGATAGAGCTGTGTGGATTGGTGAAATAGGCGTGTTAATGGTTAGAGCGTTGAGTCAAAAAGAAGGGAAAAGCAAGTGACAATTGATGAATGGCAGAGATGTATTGGCGTGGAAATAAATATATATATTTGAGCGGCGGCAGGTGCACCGAGGGTTCCCTAAGTATCTGAGTAGCAGTAAACTCGGTAGGGAGGGAAGGTCACCTTGGAAAGAGCTAGATGTGGGTCAGGAGAAATACAGAGGAAAAGCTGGATGAGGAGGAAATGTGTGCTTTGTGTGAGGGAGTGCGTAAGGAAATAAAAGGGTGAATGAATGAACGGGAAAAGATAACACCGGGGTAAATATTCTCACTAGATTGAACTTGATGAAAATGCTGTATCCTATCATCATAATAAAAAATTTAATATAATTAAAAGTCCTTGTTGAAATTATTTATCTATTGTATTTTTTGGACATCTTTCTTAAAAGTAACATATAAAAACAAATAAATTGAATTAAAACATACATAAAATTAAACTACTAAAAATATTTTCATTTATGTTTAAAAATAATTTTAATAATTAAAGTAATAAAAGATAATTAAATACCTTCGTATTAAAATTTCTAAGGTACTTAAAATGAACAATGGTTTAAAATTATATCACGTAAGAATTGAAGCATGCCGGCGTTTAATTTGCGCAAAACTGAAGTTCGTGAATGGCACAAGAAAAAATAAATTAAAAAAAACTGAAAATTCCATCCTTAGCGCCGCCGAATCTCACATTCCGCGGGGAAAGTTTGTATTTTATAATTCCCATCCCCCCCATAAGAAAACCCCGTGGCCGGGAACACTGAAAAGCAATTTCGCCGGTTGTAAACTCGACGGTGCACACCCCCGCAATACAAGCTCTATTCATATTTTATTAGTTGGTAAATTCTAATGGAGCTGCAGAAGAGGCAAGCGGGAGGACGCCACTAGCGGATTCTGTTTTGCCTTTTAACGCCGCTCAATTATGCACGGAATTAGCGACATTATGTAGTTCAGAATTGAGATTTTGTAAATTATTAGTAATACTATGTAAGTTGATATACAGGGTGTATCAGTGCAGTAAGTACAAAAAAAAAAAAAAGACCTTTATTGGCATACAATCCATTACACATATCATCTTTTTTACATACTAATTACATATCTCTACCCAGCGCCCCCCCTTCCACCTCCTCTTCTGATTTCTCTCTCCCTCCCCAACTTCTCCAAAGTCCTTACCCCCGCCCCATCCTCTCTCATCCACTCCATCAGTGCAGTAAGTATTATATTCACATATTATAAAAATAAATTAGTGAAGAAAGGAAATCAAATCGTGTTTTATCAATAAGCATTAGTTGAGATTAAGTGAAGATAAAGCATTGAGTTTGTTCATTGAAGAAACGTTGATTTTGGCAGGGAACGTTTCATTTTGACTGGCATCCTGGAGATTTAATTTGTGTACCAATTAAATTGTATAGGACCATTGTACAGAATATGGTGTAATGACGAACTATTGAACCGAAAGGTTAAGATCATCAAAGACTGATTAACAGTATCCATTTGATTGTAGAGGTTTTTACTTCGTGATACATTGTTTAATAACTCCAATCATTGTAATGATTGTAATTGTATAACACTATCCATGTTTTCTGTCGTTCTTGATAATATTGGTCGACCAGTTTTGGTTTTTTCAATGTTGTACGGTCTCTTCAAACTTCTTAGACCATTTTCGAGTGAGGAATGTGCTTAGAGCAGTGGCGAAATCCTCGAATATTGCAGAATCTTTTACGCGCTGCAGTCGCTGAATCACAATTTCGATAAAACCTAAGCACGCACAACGCGCGGTCCGCTCCAGAGAAACGCTCGATGGCGAGCTAGATTACTGATTACACATTGTAGAGTCCACAGAAGTAAATAAAATAATAACCGAGGAATAATTTTGAATGATCACACGGAAACCACTGTTAAACACGTTTAGAAAGTAGTAGTCTTTGTTTTTTATTGTGTTTTTTATCAAATTTTTGCAGTATATGTAAAATAACCACTATAATATCATACCTTCCTCTTATAAATCAATAGTATCCTCTTTTTTTAATAATTAAACATCCACTTGATGATGCTGTGTGCGAATTTTTGATTGATGCAATGTAATCATATTAATTATTATCAATAATAAATTAATATTACCTATTTAATTAGTGTTTATGCCACAATTAATTATCTTTGCGCTCTGCACGAGCCGTCGGAATGAATTGCAACAAAAAAAATACGCCGTAATTGCTCACGTGAGGCCTCGTAGTAAAGACACTTTACAATTACGACCGAAGGCCGCTCGATTCTTTTGAAATCGTTTGATATTTATAACCGTAATCTATTGATCGAACGGAACGAGGCAAAAAGTCGCCTTAATGGTATGACATAACGTCCAAATTCCGACGCTGTTCGAAAAAATAAGAAAATAAACACTCACCGTCTGTGCATCGATAATGCCGCGACCTTGATTGATGCAGACAATTTTTATTGGGATTGTGCAGTATGATAAATTTCCTTGTTTCTTTGTTGAAGGTTCTGTCATTCCTTGAAGTATATTTTTTTGTAAATTAATTAATAATTAGAAGCCTCCACCATTAACAGTTTAAATTAATTTTATTCTATCCTTACAAAAATTTAATTGAATTAGAGTAATGATTATTAATAATTAATCGCCATATTTGTTTAGTCTCTCAGATTGGCTCATTCACCATTACATACATCCTTAAATGCATTTTATGTTTCTTTAATAAAAAATAGCATTAAAATCTAAATCTAAAAATATGCAATCAACCCAAGCTGAAATATTTGACAAGGTCACAAATAATTGGATTCTTCATCAGAGGTGTACGCGGCCCTTATTCAAGTGACTTAAGCACGAATGTTGCAGAATCTTTTACGCGCTGCAGTCGCTAAATCACAATTTTTTGTAAAACCCTCTCACGCACAACGCGCGGTCCGCTCCAGAGAAACGCTCCTTAGCTATTAAAATAACAAGAGCCAAACTACCGATTAACATACCCCCTCATCTCTAGGATCCGTCGCGTTTAGCCAAAGAATTATAAACTTACCTAATGGAAGTGATATCTCTAACAACAATATTTCTTACTTATTCTGCTACTCTCTTGATGGAATCAAATTTTCAAATTAATAAAGTAAAACTCTTGTTTTCGATTGATTATTGAAATCAACGTAATTAATACCGAATCCATTTAAAATCCGGAACAGCCTGTGTGCGTAAATAATAAATAAATCCCCGTGGCGGATGAATGTACAGTAAATCATATCGCGGTGTATTTTGTTCCGAATCGGACGCGGAACGAATTACCGTTGAACGGGATTAATTGACGACGGCGATTACACATTTCAGCGGCGTTTACATGAAAACCGCATTTAATTCCGCATTAAAATTATTAACATATCACCGGCCGGACGGATTCTCGCCGCCGCCGCCGCCTTTTGTTCAATGGCGGGCGTCGCGACGCGCCCTTGCACACGACGACGACGGCGGATGCTATTTCGTGGTCACGTTACGACCGCGAATGCATTCGTGTAGGATACGCGCACTTATGCGGGAATAATGACCTTAGGATTAAATCAGTTGCGATTAATTAACTTTATGTACGTATTAACTAATGGAATCTTTTGTTTTAACCAGACCAAACAAGAAATAAATGTGTTTAAAGTTGAAAATGTATGGTAAATCAAATAAAATACTAATTTATAGGTGCAGTATGTTTGTCTCTTGACTTGAAAGAACCCACGTAATTTTGGCATAGCTTCACTGACGAGCCATATCATAGCGAAACACGTGTCTGTAAATTGCCATGACGTAATAACCTCTTGTGGCCCATTTAATGAATGATATCAGCACAAAAACGTTACTTTGTACTTAATATGATTTAAGTCGTGTTACGGTAGTTATTAGTTATGTAATTTAATGCTTGTTGGTGTTTTTTTACTAGTTGTTTTAGCTATTAGCTGTAATTAATTAATCATTAAACTACATGTCATATATTAAACTAATTTATTACAATAATAAAATATATAAGTCCTTTACGTTGTAGATAATTCACTAATAAATAGAAAAAACACGAAAATATATTCGTAAAATCTACAACAAATGAGTCTTATTAAGACTACAAGAACAAATCACTTTTGAAACAACTACTTCTCTAGGTAATACTTCGACAGACATTGAATAATACAAAAGTAATTTGCGTGTTACAAAATAGCAAGGCTATCAAAGCAACACTAGTTTGAACGTTATTCTTTCTGTAAAATGAACTAAAAATGATTGAATGTACGTTAAAATAGTTTGTGAGTGACTATACTATGGTAATTTGGAAAAAAAATGAATTTAGGTTGATGTAATTAAAAATAAATTAGCAAAAGCAATTAAATAATTCAATACTCAATTTTATAACCATCTGTAGACACGTGTTTCGATATTTCAATCTCTTCAGTACAGCTTTATTATAAAATTGATTTTAAACATAAATAAAAACGTTTACTAAAATAAATATAATGAAAAATTTTTTCATTATATTTATTTTAGTAAACGTTTTTATTTATGTTATGAAAAATGTTTTCATTATATTTATTTTAGTAAACGTTTTTATTTATGTTATGAAATATGTTTTCATTATATTTATTTTAGTAAACGTTTTTATTTATGTTATGAAAATTTTTTTCATTATATTTATTTTAGTAAACGTTTTTATTTATGTTTAAAATCAATTTTATAATAAAGCTGTACTGAAGAGATTGAAATATCGAAACACGTGTCTACAGATGGTTATAAAATTGAGTATTGAATTATTTAATTGCTTTTGCTAATTTATTTTTAATTACATCAACCTAAATTCATTTCTTTTTCCAAATTACCATAGTATAGTCACTCACAAACTATTTTAACGTACATTCAATCATTTTTAGTTCATTTTACAGAAAGAATAACGTTCAAACTAGTGTTGCTTTGATAGCCTTGCTATTTTGTAACACGCAAATTACTTTTGTATTATTCAATGTCTGTCGAAGTATTAGCTAGAGAAGTAGTTGTTTCAAAAGTGTTCTTGTAGTCTTAATAAGACTCATTTGTTGTAGATTTTACGAATATATTTTCGTGTTTTTTCTATTTATTAATTTATTACAGATTGCGAAATATCTTTCACTATATTCAAATATTGTTAATATGATAATAAAACAAAATTGTTAATGTCAACTTTCCTAGTTTTAACCCTTTGCACTCGTATGTCCCCGTACGGGGGACATCACATGTTTTACCGTTGCGCTCGTATGTCCCCTCACAGGGGACATCGAATCTTTACGCTCTCTTGTCGCCGTATAGACACTAAATATCTCATATTTTATCTCTTGTAGGTATATATCTGTCATCAAGTGGATAAATTAGTGGCGGGGGGTTTTATTCTGGTTTATATAAGCAAAATATTGTGGTCGCTCGAGTTTATATAAAATTTAAAAAAATCAATAACTTTTTCAAATATTTATAGACGTTTACTTTTAGATTACAAATTTAGTTTTGTGTCATAACGAACACCACCCGAGATAGTTTTGTGTTATAGTTATATAGCACTATTACTTTATTATTTTTATGTTCGCAATGCCTAAGTGACCTTTACAAGGCAACATATAAAATAAAATAAATTTGAGAGCAGTGACGACGAATTTTATATGAACTATAATGATTAAGAATTAGAGTGCAATGAAAGTAGCAACGAGGGCTGCAGCGAAGAAGCTTCAGAAAATGATACTAGTGGTAGTGACATTATAGTTACCAAAGAAATCGGGTATTACCTTTGCCCAGTACAAGCAGCAGCGACGACGACGCAGATTCCTGACAATTCTGGGTCTCGATCTAGATTTGTAAGATGGGTGAGCAGAGATGTCCGCAGGACGTAAGCCCCAGTGGGCCCTTTGTACGACCTTCCATCTGAGTCCACATTCCTTGCTATGGTCGAGCCAACCCAAGGCACTGGCTAATGTCAGGATCGCAGCAAGAGGGGGACTCTTAGGATGTCTAATGACTGTAGTCATCCATTTCCCATTGTGGATTCAAGTTGAATAGAACCGAGCAGTTCAGAAGCACATGCTTGGCGGCTTCCTCTTCCTCTTCGCACCATCTGCAGGTTGAACTAGAGTATAGTCTTAATCTATTTAGGTGCGATCTTAGATTGCAGTGTCCTGTTAGAAGCCCTAGAACCTTCCATAAGTTTTCTCTGGTCTAAAATTTTGTGGTGTTCACCTCTTCCGTTGCTTACAAGCCATCTTTTTGTTCGTACCCTTATAACAGCCGCTGCTGCCTATTCGCTGATATATTTGTCCAAGGATGGCAGCTGCAGCAGGGCTTCCATAGCCGCTTTTTGTATTGTTCTCATGGTTTCTGTCTCGCTCAGGAAAGCGCTGCACGTGGTCTAGAAGCCTTACGGCTCTGATAGTCCCCATGTCTTCCCCAAAACTCGTTTGCATTGCCAGAGTGCTATGCATATTTTCATAGATCTCTCCATCTGATGGGCATTCTAGTCCCGTTTATTATCTAGAAGGATGCCCAAACATATGACTTCTTCTTTCGGGGAGAGTTCCTTACCCCGAATGCTTGGTAGCCTAAAATCCTTGATTTTCCTCTTTCTTGTGAACAGTACCAGTTCCGTTTTTGCTGGATTTACATTTAATAGTGCTTTGTATATGCACCATTTTTTTACTATGTCAAGAGCATCCGACATATGTTTTGTTAACATACTTTCCGAGTTGCCGGAAAGTAGGATCGTGATATCGTCAGCGGAATCTACTGTGTAGAAGCCCTGCCTATTCAGTGATTCCAGCAGTCCGCCAACGACTAGGTTCCATAGTAAACAGGAAAGCACTCCTCACTGTGGACAACTTTTTGCGATCCTACATACAAGCCTCGTGTCACCTATTATAATATTGGCTGTTTTCCATTGCACCATATTGGAGATCCACTGGCTCTCTATCAACTGTAAAAAACTCATTGACTTTGTTAAACTCTTTTTGCTGATGTATTGATGGAAAAAAATTAGAAGAGACGAATAATTATGCTTCCAATAAAATTAAACCAAAAAGCTTATCAAAGCGATCCAGGTGGAATACATGGGTGGATCTTACAGTGGCAAAATTTTAGGCTATTTTAGGAGTTATTCTAAATATGTTTACAATAACGGTTAGCTATCTGCAGGAATATTGGTCCCAAAACTTTAATGCCAAAATGTCTTTCTTTAGTGCCATATTTAGAAGGGACCGATTCATGCAAATCTTTTGGATGCTTCATTTGCATGAGACAAATCTAAACGATCAAAGTCTTTGGAGCCAGGTGCAAAAGGTCATTATTTAGACATTTGGTTCCGTCAAGGGACATTGAAACTTGACATCAGAAAATTTAATAACTCCTGACCTTCCTATAAGTTTACCAGATGTGCTGCATTTGTGCCAAAATTTACTGAAAGGCAATCCCGGCAGTAAAGGATACCATATATTTACTGACAGGTATTATAGAAGCCTACCACTTGCATGAGAACTTCGGAAAATAAACGTTTACTTAACCGGAACTATCTAAATTAACCTGAAATTCGTATCCAACTCTATAAAAAGACCGCAGTTTTCCGAGGATAATTTATTGGCAGATCGGAAAACTTACGATTACTGGCCTGGAAGATAAAGGGGTCGTCACCGCAGTTAGTAGTTGGAATGTTTCGGGTACTTAGCCAATAAAAAGAAAAGTATGTAGAGGAAATTTTTGTTAGTTTTGGTACTTACTTACTTCTTATTAGTTATAGAAAACAGATATTCTTTGGCCAACCTGTGATTTAACCAAAAGATTTCTGTTTAGAGTATTTCCAAGTTGATTTGCTATGGTGGAGGTGCCGGTATTACGTTTCGCCCCTAAATATTGTTTATATAATTATATTCCCTAGATTTTTAATGTGGCGTGTATTCAGGGGTTATATTTTAAAATTTCTTATTTAAGGATGGTGAACCTTTTAGTTAAATATATACACATTTCCATCAAAAAAATTCATCTTGATCGAACATGAAAAAAAATTCCGACTTACTGGCTAACTGTATAAAGAATTACGAGTGCAAAGGATTAATTATTATTTCCTGTCAACAATAGCGACGGACCGGTTTTGATCTATTTTGGATCTCATCAGCGTAGTGCAGTTGGAGACAGGAAAACGAAAAAATACTTGTTGTTCTTGTTTTCAACTGCGCTACGTTGATGAGATCAAAAACACCCCGAAACATGTCGGTGGCTGTTGTTGGCAAGGAACAATAATTATTATATATTTACAACTAACGGAATAAAAATTCTAATAACAGATTGTTACATTCATAAAGACATGCGACTATGTTAACACTTTCAATACTTCATTGAAGAATTTTAACAGGAACACATAGAAAAGACCGGAGACAATTAATAAATTTCTTTTGGGAATATGTTAATGAAAGAAACGTTTCTTCCTTAGATAATTAGGAACAATATCTGGGCAATCAATTAAGTTATTTAACACCATAAATAGAAATATTACTTGATGTGCTTTCCGGCGACTTTCCAGAGTTTGTAAATTAAATATATTTAGGAGAGCCTGATATGATATGGAATCATCATCATCAGGTAAGCATCCGTATTTTTTTAGGTATAAAGGCCTCGACTATATCTAATGGTAACGATAATTCAATATCATGCAGAAACATTCTTGAGCTATCATTTTTTTAAGACATTACAGAAATTCCAGATTTTCTTGGGATGATTACATAACTTTCTTTCGGATTCAGAAATAAATCGTGAATAATTGAGTGCGTAAATTCCTGCCTAAAATATACAGAAAGTGAATGCATTTTCATTAATTTGGAATATTTTTTCTTCTCCTTTAATATACACTTTAGCTCATGTGAAAACCAATAAGGAAATTGGATCAACGAGTGTTTGGAACACAATTTTAAAATGTAGTGTATAGTTTGTCGTAGAATCATTTGCAAGCAGTGTTTACACAACAACAAGATTGATGTACTATCTTGTTGTTGTGTAAGTAATGTCAGCGATTGAATAATACAATTTCATAATGTCAGCTTTTTTGAAGTTAAAAGCAATGCAATTCGGATTATTAGAAAACCTATCATTTGTTTTCTTAGGTATGGGCACACGAACTTCAATCTCGAGGGCAGGATAATATTTATCTTCATTAATGATAGGATCTTGTGCATCATTGACAGAACATATTGTATTAGTAAAGATCCAATCTAGAATCATACCATAATTGTTCTAGGCCAAAAAACTCCACATAATTCAATAAGCATCTGTAACAGTTATTTGCATTGGGATCAATAAAGTACTCGTTCATATGATATTAAAGTCACCCAAAATAATTATATTACTGTTCAATACATAAGTCAAACTGTCAAGTACAATAGAAAATTGCATTTACTGATCGAAGCGTATTGTTGAACTAAAATAGACATTAAAGATACAAAATTGGATTTAATCAATAATCACTTTTACAACCAACACATCGATACAAAGGCGAGATACATTGATTGTATCAATAGAGATTTCCGAGGATAGCAAGGAGGAATGGAGACCTAATAGAACTCCGCCGCCAGATTTTTCATTTGATAGAATTTGATCGTGATCTTTACGATATATTGTGTACTTATTACCTAAATAATACCAATACTGCTTGTAAGCCATGTTTCCGTAAAAGCTAAAATTGAATAGTCAATGACGATACCGTACAATTAGGCGCATTCCATTTAGAATTTAAGCCGCGGACGTTTTGGTAATAGATTGATAAGACAGCAAAATCATCTTTGAAATGACTGGTCCACCATTTTGTTGGTTTCCTTTGAAGCTTGTCTCCTGGCGATGTAACGAGGATTGTAGAATGCGCTGACTAGTGAAGTACCAAGGCCAATATAATTAATATTCCCCGCATGGTCAATTTCGTTGTTTATCCTGGTTGGTCCAGTAGGTGATACAAAGACCGTATTATGACTCAAATCATTAGCAGTATAATTTTTATCGGGACACAATAATAAAGGCAGGAATGCCGAATTGCCGATGATAAGATAGCAGAATCCTTGGTCAGCTAGTTTAGTATGTCCTATACGGTAGACATTGATATCATTATCGGTGAAATCCAGTTTTAGTTTAATTTTAAACAGATCGCCAATAATGAGATTTAAATTCTCATCAGGTGCTTCAGAAATACCTAATAATTAGATTTCTTGATCTGTGTTATTTGTCGATGCGTTCAATAGATGAGATGGCACCTTTATTGTAATATCTTGATTGACTTCTTAGTTTTTCTTATTCTAAAAGTTTTTTGAAATATTCGTCTCTCCTGTGGGAACTTTTATCAAGCTATCGATCTTCTGTGAACAATCTATTCTTATCTCTTACCTGTTATTTGTTACAGATTTCCTGTTATCTTCCTTTAGATGTTTTCTGGAGTCTTTTAATTGATCTATCGTCATCTATCATCTGCCATTATTTATTTTCTCCTATCGATTATATACCAACGGTCACATGTCAGTCATTGAAATAAAACAACACAGTTGAGAGGGTTTCACATTTATTGTTAAACACTGCAACATGTTTTACCACATAGGGGCATGAATGATGAATTTTTTCTATCATCAAGCCAACTGTCAACTATTTACTATCATCATCCTCAAGTCATGAAGCCATCTGTTATATGTTCTAGGTCAACTGTCACCTCCTTCTTCTTCTTTAAAAATACAAATAAAAAAACAAACTTGTCTATTCGTATCTGTCGACTGTCATTTGTTATGCGTTTCTATTATCTTATTTCATCTATTTTCTGGAGTTTTTCAATTTTAATCAAATCATCTATCGTCATCCAGCATCTACCATTAAATATTTTCTCCTATCGATTATTATGTGCCTGTCATCTCTCAAGCATCATCCAGTTAGTAGTAGTAGTAGTGTTTTTGGCTATCGACCATGTGGTCCTTCCACTATGTGTCATTTGTGTATTTGTGTGTGTGTAAATGAGCTTGTTACTTTAAAGGATCGCTCCCGTCACTCTAAAGCACCAGTAATTGTATCCCAATGATGAATGGTACCGGTCACCCGAACTAACGTTGCTATAGGGTGTAAATTGTAATCAAATTATCTGCCGTCATCTCACGTGTTATTGTGAGGATGCTGTAGACGCCACCAGAAAAAGTCCTAAAGCTAAGGGGTTGGCAAAGAGTGGCGATGGACCTTACTGGAATAAATTAAGGGAGGCCAGAGCAAAAATCGGGGCTGTAGAGCCATTGAATTGAATCTAGCGTATTATTAATTATTTTCTGTTATCAAATATATGCCAACTGCCATCTGTCAACTATAATCAAGCCATTTATCTTTTTTTTTTTTCATTAATTTTTTATCTGTCAAGTCATGAAGTCATCTATCGTCTGTTCTACGTCAACTATCATCTAAAAATTATCAACTGTTATTACGTTGATATCTGTTTACTGGAATCAGCACATTATCATCTTCTGCCACTTATTTTATGTCTTATGTATTACATAAATTTTCTTCCATCATAACTGCCATCAACTCAATTATCATCTGTCAACTGTTAGCCGTCATCTGTCATCAGACATCATGTCAAGAAGTCATCTGCTATCTGTTTTACGTCAACTATTACCTATGTTATCAATTAAGTTTTAACTGCCACCTCCTATCAAATAATTGAAAATATCGATAAAATCATGAACATGATCGAGTCCGTCATGTAAGTACTGTTTCGACCTTCCGAGAGATAAATATTGCACAAAAACCCGTTTGAAACCATTTGAATAAGGCTGGATACACAAAGAAGCTCGATGTATGGGTGCCCCACGAGTTAATGCTAAAAAACCTCATGAATCGAATTTCCATCTGCGAATCGCTGCCGAATCTCAACCAAATCGACACATTTCTGAAGCGGTTAGTGACGTGATGATAAGTGGATTACTTACGACAACATATTGGATTGATGCGGCTGTTACTTGTCGAAACTCCATAATAACACTTAAAGAAATACTGACAGAGTATAGGGTTTCTGAATGTTTTTAATATTGCACTGCAACAATGTTCCACCACACAGTGGCTTCATCATGCAGATGAAAATATGATTCAAACTATTTTTAACTGGTGCTGAAATTTATTTGTAGGGTCGTTTTTTAATTGTTTAAAGTTGTTCGAGTCAAGAAAATCGCATACTTTGTTATTATATTCGTTAGCGGGAAGGGCTACCACTGTATTACCTTTATCTGCTTTCGTGAATAGGATGTTGTTCTCTATGGATATTTTTCGCAAGTTGAATTTCTTGATTTGGTTTGCTGCCAAGATTTTTACACATAATCCTTGATTTTAGTAGACATTTATTTTCCAAGCTGTTGTTTTTCGTTTGGATAAGGGCTATTTCCGTGTCGCCTGCTAGATTCACTTCACTTACACGTTCACTTGTGGGTGGTCTGAGTTGGCGTTTTCTTGAGACGAGGTAATTCAGTTTTTTGTTTTGAGTCAAATACTTTTTATGAACTATTGGGTTTATTTTGGTCATATAGACTATTGACTTACGACAACGTCAAACGAAACGGTCGTGGTAGAATCGCAATGAGCCGGCGGAAACGGTGGCCAAGCAAGGATTGACGATTTTGCGGTGTGTTTGGTGGGATGGGCAGGGAAGTACTATGAGCTGCTCCCCAACGGCATAACTTTTAACTCGGAACTGTACTGTCAACAATTGGACCGTCTGAAGGAAGCAATCGCTCAGAAGCGGTCAACTTTGGCCAATAGGAGAGAAATTGTGTTCCATCAGAACATCGCCAGGACACACACATCAATAGTGACTCGCCAGGAGTTCCGGGAACTTGGTTGGGAAGTTCTTATGCGTCTACCTTAGAGTACCAAGTGTTCCTGTCCATGGCGAACAATTTTTCGGGTAAAAAAATTTAAAATAGCAACAAGTTATCGAACAAAACGGCTCATATATCTTTTTATTACACCTTATATATACAGTCACCTGTCAAATGTCGTATGTCAACTGTTATGCATCGTTTGTTATTCATTTGTTTTCTGTTCACTATGGTCTCATTTGTCATAGGTCAGTTATTTTCATTTGTCGTCAAATTATCACATAATTGTCATTAAATCATTTTTTTTGTCAATTATTATATTGTTTTTGCCATCTTTTATTTAACGACTGCCATTTGTCATATTGTTTCTGTAATCTCTTATTTACCAACTGCTTTAGTATCATCTGCCACCTATCTATACTGTTATATGTTGTATATTATTTATATAAATATTTTTTGTTATCTTGCTATCATATTAAAGTTTTGGTACAGTTACCAATATTCAAATACATAACTGTTTTCGAGATATCTATTGATACTGTCGAATACTGTTTCAACGCGTCTTTTGTCAACTGTATTTGTTACCTGTCATTTATCATTATATTTCTGGCATCTATTATATATATCAATCAAACTATGTGTTGGTTATCAACTAGCCAACTATCAATTGTCTGCCATTTAATATTTAGTAATTATTTTTTATCGTTTTGACATTATAATTAAAATAATTTAACAAAAATTATATATTTTCTAGATATTCTATGCGTTTCTCAAAATATTTGACTAACTTTTACTGTCAAATTTCACCTGTGATCCGGCATTTGTCATCATTTTCTATTTTTTTTCAAATGCATTATGTCAACTATTCTGTATTGTTAGTTATTTGTCTATTTCCCACCATCTATAGTCTCATATATTATTCATAAACTTTTACTTGATATCTGTCAACTGCTATTTGTCAGTTGTCAATAAGTTGTTTGCTAATGATCATATCGGTGGCTTGGAGCTAAAAAGGCCAATGTCAATATTTTGCCATTTTGATTTAAGCAAACATTAGACTTCTTTTCTTCAACCAATAGCAGATCTATAAATTTAATTTTGGCCAATGTCGCTATGAATTCATCAACATCAGTTTATGCTAAAAGGGCCAGTATCTACTTTGGCCCTTTTAGTTGTAACTATTGATATTATTTTGTTTAACATAAATGGGTCAATGTCAACATTGGCCTTTTTAACTTTAACCTTCATAGCAACAGTAGCCATCATAAACGTTACATGGTTACAGCTGCATCGCAATTCTAGTTTTAAAGTCTTTGTGAAACAAAGAAAATGAATACTTATAACTCAAGGACAAAGCAGATTTTACAGATGTGTGGAGTTGACAATAGTAAGTGATTCAGTACTGCATTATATTTTTATATAGAACTATTCATTTAATATTGCCGATTTGAGTTTATGTTGATTCGTTGTAATAACTAGAGCCCGGACTTATATGCACAAGAAATACCGAAAATAGCCGCATATCGTTGCAGGAGGCTCTGAATAGTTTAAAAATATGCATTTTCATAAAAGTCCGGGCTGTCCACATGACATGTACATTGTATTGGTTTGTATTGGTATCTTGTAGAATCACCGTCAGTCAGTGATGATGACAATTTAAGCACACGGTCCAGCACAATACCAGTTCCAGAAACGAAGGAATTTGAAGAGATCCTTGAAGAAGAAATAATAGAAAATACAGATTCAAGCGATTCAGAACCGTTTAAAGACGATAGTGGTAATGAATATGTACCGTCGGACACTGACGAGGACACAGAAAACAACCAAGAAGAACAGTTTGAAGATGTCGGTTTGGATATCGGTCTGGTAAATGAAGAACTTATTAACAATGCAGAATTGGTTGATTCGGCAGAAAATCAAATAAATAAATCACGCAGGGGAAGAAAAAAAGGAAACAAAGATGACGCTACTAGGAAACGAAAGCGTAATTCTTCTAATTGGACTCGAAATATAAGAAAACTGTTGAAAACTCAAGGCAGAGAATATTCATGTGTCGAGAAAGAAAACTTTACCTGCCAAAGAAATGAAAGCAGCTTGCTCATGCAAAAAGAAGTGTTTCGAGAAATTCACCCCTGACGAGCGACAAATTCTCTTTACAAATTTTTATAAATTGTTTAGCTCCGGACAAAACCAGTTTGTGGCAAATTCCATAGAAGAAGAGGAAAAACATGTTCAGCGATTAAGACATAATGACGGCAAGAAAAGTAGACGAAACTTTTCTAGAAAATATTTTTTGACAAACATCAACGGCAAAAGAATGGAAGTGTGTCAAATTTGTTTATAAATACATTTGACGTCACTTAAAAAAAGCGAGAGTAATTGTTGAAAAGAAACGGTCAAGCAATAGCAAAATATGTTCTGAGGATAAACGAGGAAAACATGGAAACCAACCTAAAATCCCAGAATAAGAGAACACATAAAACTATTTCCTGCTTATCAGAGTCACTATTCACGATCCCACACTCAGAAAAAGTACTTGTCACCCGATCTATCGATTGCTCAAATGTACTGACTGTATTTAGATTATTGCAAAGAAGAAAATATTCAACCGCGGAATGCCTCCCTATACAGAAAAATGTTTGTCATTCAACTTATCATTTAATAAACCAAAAAATGATATATGTGCAAAAGGCGACAACTTTCTTATGCAGTTAAAATGTTGTGAAAATGAGATAGACCGCAGATTAATCGAAGAAAATAAAACCAGACACCTACATTTGGCTGAGTCGGCATACGAGTCAAAAAGAAGAGATAAGGAGGAATGCCATCATAATCCAGGTTTTGTTACAATGTCATTCGACAAAAAATGTTGCCTACTCCATATCTCAGAAGTGGATTGAGTTTCTACAAACGTCAATTGTGGACATTTAACCTTACCATTTACCAAACCATAGGAAAAGAATCCTCTTCTGTGTGTTACCTATGGAATGAGTCAATGGCTGGTCGTGGAGGGCAGGAAATCGGTTCTTGCATTTACCATTACCTTCATAACCGCAATATTTATTTTTCTACAATGTTACTTGTAATGTTTTTCGGGGGTATAACTTGATTAAACGCACTCTAACATTAAACTTAACTTTATTCCACGTGCTCTTTCTAATACAATCAATCTCTTACTGACTATGCTAATGCTAATGGGCGCGCATCTCCGAGTATACAAAAAAATTAAAAATTCTTTGCGCTCTTATTTGTATGCGCCAATAGCAATACACTACAATACTGCAAACTGTTTCTGAATTGAAAGCTAAAGGTAAACATTTAACTATTAACCATAAGTTAAGACTGGACATAATTATATGGAGGCAGACACTATCCATGCGGCTATAGAAAAAAACAAAAAACGTACTAGTGCTGATATTGAGTTGCCCCGAGATTGGGAAAATGTAATACGTTTGGTGCCAAGAAAACCCCCCATAAAGGTTATAGAATTGGAACAAAACGACTTTTTAAACTTCAAATCATGTTTAAACACTCACTATGTACATCGAAAAATAAACATCTTAAAGGAATCAATTCAGTGGCGCTCAAAATAAAATGGATGCAGTATTCAACAGATTCTCTGAACATTTTGTGCAAACATTCCTTTGAGGACGAGTTTAAAATTTTCGATATGTCCAGAAATCAGAAGAAAACACGACAGGGTGGTCTTCTCAAGCTTCAACCACTTAATAATAAACCACTTCCCTTAAGTACGGATAAATTAAATGACTTAAAGGCACTTTTGCCATAAATCAGCAAAACTAATCGCATGCACTACAATCACTTTATTGAACAAATGTCAGCAAATGATAACATAATGGATTACTTGGGTGAAGCTTCTGAAGAGGAAATAGATTTACTATCATAAAGTTTTTCATATCTAGATGTAGAATATCTTAGTTTTGTAATGTATTTAGTTTATTTCCTCTTTGTTAACACTAAACTTTGTAAAAATATAATAAACTTCATAACAAATAACTATATTCTCTTTTTTTATTGTTGTTTTATCGGCCAATGTCACCTAAAATAATTTTTTTTTAAATCGTGAATGTATGCATCAAAGGCCATTTTACAAATGAATATATCTGTGGCTTGGATTTTTAGCTCATCATTTGTAATTTGGCCGCTGCCATTTATCTTATTGTTTCTGAAATTTGTTATTTACAAACTGCATTGTGATCATCTGCCATCTATGAGCTATCATATGTTCTCTATAATTTACATATTTATCAATCAACATAATTTACATAATTATTTTTTGTTATTTTAATAGGTTGAGTTTTGGTACAGTCTCCCAAATGTAAGGCGTTTTTAGCAACATTCGAATATCCTCAACCGCCAACCTATTGATTTTCCAACCGCCATCTGTTGTATGCTGTTTGCAATGTGTCTTATAATCTGTCATCTGTCGATTTTATTAAGTTGACATTTTTCATTTTGTTTCTGTCATATATCATATATCAACTGTTATCAACCTACCTGCAATTCATCAACTGTCCAATTGCATCTGTTGTGTATCATTTCATATTTAGTAATAATTTTTTTGTCATATTGGCATCATAATTTAAAAAAAAGATTAAAATAAATAATGTATTTTTCTAGACTTCAAATGTAATGCCTTTCCTACAGTATTCGACTATCTGTAACAGTCATCTACTCATCTATCAGGTCGACTGTCTTTATTAGTTGTGATTGAAAAAATATTTTTAGTCACCTTGTTGTTAACTGCTGTGTAGTATTTGTCATTTAACTATTTTCTGCCATCTATACCTTCCTTTTATCATATGTTTTCTGATATCTGTTTTAAATTTCATGTCAGTTAATTATCAGTTGTCAACTATTACCTATTATCTGTGATTTATTATATTCTTTTTGTCATTTCTTATCATCAGCAACTACAATCTGTTTTATGCCATTTGCTAATTATTTTGTTATCGTGTTATCTTAATAAAAATGACTTTTGATACAGTCTATCTATTGTTTAAAGAACCCTAAACGTAAGGCGTTTTTAGCAATGCCCAACTCTCCTCAATTGTTATCAATCCATTTAGAAATCCAACACAGTTTCAGAGGATTTCACATTTATTGTTGAACACTGCAACATGTTTCTCCTAAAAGTTACAGTGTTCAACAATAAATGTGAAACCCTCTCAGCTGTGTTGTTTTATTTAAATGTGTCATGGAGTCTCATCAATTTAATTCAATCCATCTATTGTCAGAGAATTGTCAAATTTCATCCCTCGTGTTCTTTGCAATATATCTTCATCAGTCAATTGTCAACAAATCATCTATCATTTATCCTTTGTCGTCATCTGTGACTTTTCACATTTTTATTCATATTTCTGTCATAATTTGGTAATTTTATACACACCTGCAACTTCAGATTTTTATCATAACAAGCGTGGTTGAACGTTGAAAATATCATATATATATATTTTTTTAAACATTTGAAAGTATCGTGCACATATTCCAGCCCGCATTGAAAGTTTCCCGTTTCCATATTTTTTTTTTGTTCCCGTTCTTTTTTTTTGTATTATAATGCATTCGCAAATACATTTACATTGTAACGGCCCTCCGTGAATTTTTCCCCATTTCTGTGTGCGGAGTGTGAAACTAGGGGACGGTGGGTGCGCGGAGCGGGTGGCGGGGTGCGGTGACCAGCACGGGATCGATTCGGGGGAGAGCTCGACGCCTTTGTTTGCGCGTCCCGACGCTCTCTCCGTCTTTCAGCCCATCTCCTCTGACACTCTCTCGAAAATACGTAGCGTTCGCTGGAAAAATGGATTTTTTTTAAAAACTTTAATAAATAATTAGTACGCGCATTGGATGCGATTGTAGTGCCGAGATGAGGAATCTACATTATAGTTGTAACTCGTATAGAGATGTTTTGCGAAATATTACAAAACATAATTTAACATAGGTATGAACACATTCAGTGTAACTGTCACAACCATAATTATGACAGTGTAGGTAAATTTATTATTTGATTTATTAAAAGATTAACAAAAAGTTAATAATTAGAAAAAACACGAAAATATTTCGTAAAATCTACAACAAATGAGTCTTATTAAGACTACAAGAAACAAATCACTTTTGAAACAACTACTTCTCTAGCTAATAATTATTAACAAAAATTTGTTGAAATTTCTTAATATCTCTAGTACATCAAGTGTTATAAATTAATGTATTCATAAAAGTAAACTTTTTATATATGAACCTGTTGTGATGTAATATAAGGCCTAAAGAGCATTATTTGAAACCTTATGAAATTTAAAAATTAATGGTCCCTAAACTCGTCAGATATAAGTCAAGGTTTTCAAATAACCTTGGCGTAGGAACGTTTCTAGGGAGGGGTTTTAGGATTGAGTAGCGTAATGAATAAGACTGCAATGTAAAAAGAAATCTGGCAATTGCTCAAAACGCCATATTTTAAAGTTTCTTTCAAAAGCTGGATGAAATATCAAACGACTAATAACTAAGAATAATTAAAAATCAAATTAATGGCGCTTTATGGTGACTAGGACGATCTTTTAAGTAACAAGCTCATTTACACATAAACACACATAAACACGGTTAGAGGGCAACGTAGTTGATAGCCGATCACTACTACTACTACTACTCAAAAAATCTTTTTTTTGTGTACAAATATACAATAATGCTTGAATAATCATTTTCTTATTTCCTCTTCTTAAATCAATTCCTTCATAGCCTTTATCCCTACAACTACACATCTTCTCTCGTCAATTCAATCATTTTTTTTTTATTTTCTCACCTATTCTTCAACATACTCCATCACACTCTTCTGTCAAGTATTCCTTTTTAAATACACATAATACAGTTTGATTTTTGTGAGTTACGTGAAGATAAACTTGATTAATTAAAAAGCACTAAAAAAATTAATTTAAATAAAATTGTGAAGGAAGGTTTTTTAGTGCTTTTTAATTAACACATAATACATACTTTTCAAAGCTTTTTCATAGTCCATCTAGCGTTACAGGTAATAATAATGTGCTAAAATATTCTTGACTTACTGAGGTATTGAGATGGGTGGGTGTAGTATGCCTTTAATGGTGCAATGATTGGCCGTTACGTCTGCAAATTGTAGAAGATATTTGGAGTGATTAAAGTAAAGAGGATCAGGATTGTAAATGCCGAACCAGAAAATGTTGTAGAGTAGTGGAGATAGAGAAGATTCTTGAGGTAAACAATGTTTTGATTTTGATTTTTAAGGATCTGTTTGTATGGAAATGTTTAATGATAAAAATAGTATGTCTAGAAATGAATTTTTTATTTTTCTGCATTTCATTTCGTTCTAAAAATTTTAAGCAATTCGTATTTTTAATATCTAGAGTTACAAGGTTCACAAATTTTCAAGTCATTTTGATCCTTGATTTAAATTAAATTGCAAACATTATCTCTGAAGGTTCTAAAAATTTCAAGTGGTAGTTTTCTACAGCATTTTCTGTCCTATAATGTTTTCTATTTAATTTCAAGAATTTTAATTGAGGTTTCAAGATTTTTTTAAATGTCATCTTATCGGAATTTTCAGAAAATTTCTTTTGCCAAATATTTCTTCAAGATTTCTAAAATTTCTAAAATTCTAATGATAGTGTTTTCTCTCTTTTCGAGCAATTTCTTTTAAAGGACTTTTAGCAATTTCCGTTACAGTTTCTAAAGTGTTTTTTTCCTAATTGCAATCATTGATTTTTTTATGAATGTTTTCTCCCAGATTTCTAAAATTATTTCTTCGTACTCCATCTTATCGAAAGTTTCAGAAACGTCACTCAAGTTGACATATATTTCCCACATTAGGGACAAAAATGCCTGAATATTTGGCAAAAATAAACCTAAATATGGTTCAATGGTTTCTAATGAGTTCCTGTACGATAGCAGCGTCAGTAGAAGAAGTAGGAAGATCATCTAGGATGAACTCTGCCCAATTCTCGTGCATTCTAAATTTTGGATGAAAATTATTATTATTTTTTTGTATGTATTAGGTTTTTATGTTAGCACAGAATTATAACAAGCAAATAAATAAATATACGTTGCAATAATTTTCCTCAAGGGTTCTAAAATTGTTTTTCCAAAAATTTCTTTCCTTTTAAATTTTTTTTTTCATTCTAGAGTTTTTCACCAAATTTGTAGGTTTTCAAATCGTTTATAAATTTTTATTTATCACCAAAATTGCAAAATTCAACCGGCGGTAGTTTTTTAAGCGTTTTCTGTCCTATGTTTTTCTCTTTCTAGAGTTTTTATGAAATTTTTATGTTATCGAAATTTTTCAGAAGTATTCCTTACGAAACCTTTCTCCACATATATTAAAATTTTCGAATTGTATTGTTCGGCAATTTCACATATATTTTACGAATAAAAACGATTATAAAATTTTGAGCGATTTTCCTTACAGATTTAAAATATTTTTATTTTTTTATTGCATTAATTTTCATTGAAGGTTACACAATTGTTATAAAAGTTATCTCCCAGATTTCTAAAATTTTACAACAATGTTCCTTCTGATTTGATCTTTTTGAAAGTTACAGACATTTCTTTTCCAAGTTGCATTAATTTTCTTCGAGGGTTCTAAAATTTTCCCATTGTTTTTCAAACATTTTATCTACTAGTTTTTAAAATTATCTTCCGTTCTAGAATTTTTCAGCAATTCCAATTAAAAATTTTGGAGTTACTAGGTTCCCAAACTTTAAAGTAATTTTTATCCAATATTAAATTGCAAAAGTTATCTCTGAAAGTTTAAATTTTTTTAGTTCTAGTATTCTCTCTGTTTTGACAGTATTTTCTGTTCTATTTTTTTCTCTATCTAAATGCAACAATTTTTAATAAAGGTTGTAGTTTTTTTTTAATAAAGAAAATATTATCGGAATTTTCCAGGAATTTCTCTTGCGAAATTCTAAAAATTCCTTATGGTAGTTTTGTCTTTTTCTTCCAGCAATTTCTTCTCTATATTTTAATAAAAATAAAAATTAGTTGATTATAATTTAGCAATTTCTCTTATAGATCTCTAGAAGTGTTTTTCTCTAATTTCTGAAATTTTCATTAAAAATTTTACATTTTTTATAAAATATTTCTCCATCTGTATTATTTCAACAATGCTTCTCTTTCTTTTATCTTATCGAAATATTCCGGGAATTTCATTTCCTAGTTACAACATTTTTTTCAAAAACTTTCTATTTAGCTATTTAGCATTTTCTTTTCTAGTTTTATAATTTTCTTCCATTACAGATTTTTTAAGCAAATGCTATTAATATTAAACATTTCAGATTTCTAGGATTTCAAATTTTTAAGCAATGTTTAGCCAAGATTTTAATTGGAAAAAAACCAGCAATTTCTCTTCTAAATTATATACAAAATTAGATGAAAATATTAGTATGTACAGATTTTTAGATTTTTTTTCTCATTGCAAGAATGTTCATTAAGAGTTTTATAATTTTAATGAACATGTTCCCTAGATATCTAAAATATTTTAATGCTTCTTATCGTAATTTGGAAGAAATTTCTCTTCCTAGTTGAAATGCCTTTTTCCAAGGATTCTAAAATTTTCCGGCTGTAATTTTCGTTTCCAGTTTCTAAAATTTTATAGTTGGAAAAGATAAAAATATAAGCCACTAGAAAGTTTTCGAAGGTAATTTTTTCTGTTTAAATCTTAGATAAAAATGACTTCTAGAAATCTGAAGTGATTTTTATCTAAGATTAAACAGAA
Organism: Ontholestes murinus; assembly: GCA_963969525.1. NCBI lineage: Eukaryota > Metazoa > Arthropoda > Insecta > Coleoptera > Staphylinidae > Ontholestes > Ontholestes murinus. The sequence continues at coordinate 7,733,701 of OZ018397.1, read as the reverse complement.
AAATTTACCTCTGAAAATTTTCTAGTGGCTGATATTTATATTTTCCAACTGTAAATTTTTTATTGATAATAATAATAATAATAATAATATTTATTTCCCAACAGACTACAGTCCATTACAGGGTAAAATAAGAACTATAATGCAAAGATAAAATACAATATATAATACAAACAAAATAAAAGTGTAAGTATATAAGTACAATTAAATTATAAATAGACATTGACGGATGAAATTATTGAATAACTAATGATACAAGATTTTTAAAATTTCTTAAGCTATGGTGAAAAATATCGGCCCGATTCTCTACTTCATGGTAGGATTTGTACATATTATAAAGTGGCGAATGAAAATGATGTAACGTTTTGGGTACTGAGAATGAAAATGTGACTGGGTTACGAGTGCATAGACTGGGAACGTGAAATTCCAGTCTTTCTGTAAAACTCTGATCATCAATTCTGCCATTGACAAGCTTATATAAGTTACAGATCGAAAGGAATTTATGATTGTTTGCAGTTGACCTCCTGTCGAATTCTAATAGTAAGCTGGTGTACTGTATATTTCTATCCGGGTAAATACCGTACCTCTTAAAAAATAAAAATTTTAAGAATTTTCTTTGCACACCCTCAAGTAGGCCCATTAAGTACAGTTGGTAAGGCGACCACACTAAAGAGCAATACATCAGCTTACTGTTAATGAATGAATCGTACAGTGTAATAAGCGTGTCAATATTGGTGAATTGCTTACAATTTCTAATAATGAAGCCCAACAGACGATAACACTCATTAACCAATTTAAGTATATGACTTTTAAAATTAAGTTTGGAGTCAAAAGTTACACTCAAATCCTTGATCTCAGAAACTCTCTGTAACTTTGACTGACCAATATAATAGTCACTGAAGATGGGGTTGGTATTCCTGGTAAAAGTAAGGACACTACACTTGTTTATGTTCATTTTGAGACCATTATCGTTACACCACACAAGTAATTTGTTCAAGTCCTCTTGAAGTAATTGACAATCTGAGGCATTCTTGATTATCCTGTAAAGTTTGATGTCATCGGCATACATTAAGATATCAGATGAAATGTCACTGCACACATTATTAATAAATAGAAGGAACAGCAGTGGTCCAAGGTTGGATCCTTGGGGTACCCCGGTGATAGCTTCATACGGAAAGGATTGGACACCTCCATGCTCCACAATCTGCGAGCGATCCCTCAAGTATGAGTCAATGACGTTGATGATGTTACCAGTTATATTAAGATCTTTAAGTCTAGAGACAAGTATTGTATGAGGCATATTATCGAAAGCCTTGCTCAAGTCTGTATAAATTACGTCAGTTTGGCACTGCTTATCCAAGTTCTCGGAGACGAACTGAGTGAAGTTAATTAAATTAGTTCCTGTAAAGCGGCCGGTCATGAAACCATGTTGTTTAATTGTAATGGAATGACGAACCATGAATAGAATGTTTTTGCTCAGAATACACTCAAATATTTTAGAAAAATTACTCAAAAGAGCAATATATTGATGATTCTAGAGCTTTTAATTTGTTTTGCGAAAACTTCTAAATTCTAAAATTTTCTAATGGTAGTTCCCACTTTCTATTCCAATAATTTTTCTCCAAAATTCAAGTATTTTCTCTCAGATTTAAAATATTTATTTAACAATATATATTTTCGTTCTATCTCATTTAAATTTCTCTTCAGAGTTGCAATAATTTTCGGCAAGGATTCTAAAATTTTTCAATGGTAATTTTCTAGCTGTTTTCTAGAATTTTTATTAATTTCTATTGCAGATTTCTAGAATTTCCATACTTTGGGTTTTTTAGTAATATTTATTATAGATTGAAATGGCAAAAAATATCTCCGTAGGTTCAGACATATTCCATTGGCAGTTTTCTTGCCATTTCTCTATTCCACCCTCCAATCAGTAAAATATCATCAAAAATTTAATTGAAAAATTTGTATAAGTAAACCTCTAAAAATTGCAATTATTTTTTGTTTATTTATATTTTACAACTTTTAATTAAAACTCTCGCTTATTTTTTACTGATTGGAGGGTGGGACAGAGGCCACCCACACACCCTACCTATACATGATAACTTTAATTGCTAATCGTTGATGATTTTTCTGCTAAAAACTGTCAAACCCTTTATAAAATAAAAAATAAAACAAAATCAAAATTTAAGTTTAAATGTAAATGAATTTCTATACCTAATACTATCTAATTTAGATTTATAGTCTGCATTAAATTTTTACTAATTCGCTCACTTAAAAAATTTACATTTTTTAATCCTTTTTTATTCAAAGAGTTTTGTAATTTATTTCATTGGATACAGCGAGACGATAAGGAATTAAAGTTTATATATTAACTTCATATTCACTTGTTTGGTTGTTGAAGTAAAACACTTAAATTTTCAAAACACTTTATTATTGCTTTTTTTTTCTTCGCATGAAGAAGCCACAGTGTGGCGAAACAATTGTTGCCTTTTCAAAAAAGCAATAATAAAGTGTTTTGAAAATGTAAATGTTTTACTTCAACAACCAAACAAATTATATGTAAATGTAGGGTGGGTGGGGGGCCATTCTACCACCTCCCAATCAGTAAAACATCATCAAACATAATTGGGAAAGTATTATGATGGCCACATTACCATTTTCTTGTATTGTTTTCAGTCATCTTTTATGAATTTACTAGAAATGTTTCCTTCAAAAATCGAGAATTGTATAAAGCTACCTTTGAAATTTCAATCAAATCTTCTTTCGTTTTACCAAAATGATTTGGCTTTGGAAATACTTAAAAATTTCTTGGAACTCTCCCAAAATCACTCGTGATTTGTTCAATCTTCTTAGAGTTATCTAGCAGATTTTATGTTTTTAAACTTCTCTAATATTACTTTATTAATGTTGTTGAAATTATTTTTTGATTTATTTTATCGAAATTTATTTGAAATTTCTTATTCAAAAATTTTCCAAAATACTTTTACTTCTAATTTTTAATTTCAACCTTCGATTTCACTGTTTGTCTGTTTTGTCTGTGTCCCAGAAACGATTATAATTTTCTCTTTAAAAAAATTTCAAAATTTGATAAACATCTCTGAATGTTTTGCTCTCTTGGTCAAAATTATTTTTTCTGTCATTTTTAATATTTGTTTCTTGAAACCTATTGCTTCTTCTGTGAATTGATTACGTTTTTTCATTCAGAATTCTGTAATTGCTTAAAATGTTTGTTATTTTCATGGAGGTTAGTTCAAAAGTTTCATTTTTGAATATTTTAAAGTAAACTTATTACTTCTCAAAAAAAATTGTAGATTTTACCAACATTCCTGGTATTTCCTTTACACACATATTTATTCATTTATTTGTCTCCAAATAGCTTATCTCATCTTTGCATCCCTTCCTTGATATTTTTAGAGTTTACTGGGACTTTTAGTTATCTTTCTCGTTTTTTTTTAAATTAATTAGAAACTTAACTTTAAAAAAAAATTGTTGAATTTTTTCGCTGTCATATTTAGAAAAATTAATTTCAAATATTATATTATTTTATTCTAAAAATATAACTAATTAATTTCCTTAGAATTTCTTAAGAACTTCTTTAGAAGCATAGAATTTATTTAAATTTGTAGATATTACTTTTTTGCCTAGCATGTTTTTTAGATTTCTTGTCACCTTCCTAAGAGATTAACGTTTTTTTTTAAATATCATTTGAAGTTCCAATATTTTCCATCAAATTTATATTATATTCTCAAAATTGTCTAGAAATCTCTATTGGAGATAAGATTTTTATAACAATTTACTAGACATTAAATCCTCCGGAGAAAAAATTCTTGCGTTTTTTCTTCAAATACTTACAATATATAATTTCTTTTTTACTAAATATAATTTTTCTATTTCGTAGTTTTTTTTTTTAATTTGGAGTTATAAACTATCATCTCTACTCTTATTACGATTATTCATCAGCTAGAGAAACGTCCAATTCTTCAGGAACAGCGGTCAAAATTTCTGAGTGCAGCAACCGCATAAAAATTATAGCCTTCTATAAAAAGAATCTCTATGACTATAAAAAAGGATGTAACATTAATTTTGCCGTCGATCGGACGGATAGTGACCCTTATATATGCATAAGCGCGGTGTGTAATTTTCTTGTCCGCCTTTTTGGCGACCCGCCAAATTGTTTGTCTACAAAATAAAATCCAGTAACGTTTGTCTAGTCACTGCGTGACCTTTAAATCTATGTCTGCATGCGTTTAAGAAATAATTTTGAATTAAATTTAATCAAAATTGCTTTTTATTTTACTCTCGATCAACTCTGATTATATAAATTTGATTTTCTTTAATCAATAATTAAAGTCTTTGCATATGTTTTACTGAGTGGATTTTGAAATAAAATTCTAGAAATGTATCGTACTTACGACCTACCTTAATTATTAATAAGGCATTGACTAAAGCGCGCTCTTGATTATTTTCAAATTAGTTTTATATCTACTTTATTAATGTTTTTTTTTTCTTTTTCGGCTATAAAATCATCGGATTTTTTTTATTAGGCGTGTACATTATCTAAGGTTAGACACATATTTCATTGGGGTAGGTCAGTAGTATGCTAAACCAATATATTATTTAATGAGATTTCTCTAACATTCTTAGATTTAAAACATAAACATAAACAAATTATAGTTAATTTAGGTTAATAGATATTTTATTGAGGTAGGTTAAGACTACCTTTACCCAATATGTAATTGATTGATCGGTCAACCCAATGATACGAGTAGATTGGGGTGAATAGAAAAGGTGTTTGCTAAAGTCGAATGTATTTATTAATTTCTTTTTAAATTTTATCAATACCAACCAAAACTGCTAAAAGATGTAAATTGCAATACGTTTAAACACATATTGAAACACTTACAATTAATTGTAGTAAAAACATAGTAAGTGTTTCAATACGTGTTTAAATATGGATTACCACCTAGTAACGGTCACAACCATCATGAATTTGCAATACGTTTGTTAAGCAATAAATAAATTTAAGAAGAAACTGAAACTGCTAGAAAATAAAGTTGAAAAATAGTTTATAAAGATATATAATAATTATAATAAAATAAGTATAAAGTATTATTTAAAATAAAACTTTAAAAACACCTGAAAACTCTGACTTATTTATAATCTCTCTCTCTCTCTCTCTCTGTCTCTCTCTCTCTATCTCTCTCTATGTATATAAATCTGTAAAAAAATCATTTTAAAGACAGAACCCACATTATAATCGATTCTATAAAACAAAACATGTTATTTTATTATTCGTTCCTATTTTAGAAAATTTAAGAAATTATCTTTTTTTTTAACGTTATAAGGAAATTATTAAAAAATACAAATAGTAGAAATAATATAGAATTAAAATGAACATCTAGATAAATGGCAGATTTCATACAAAAATACATATTTTTTTTATTATTAATTAATTTAAAAACAATTTTAAAAACCCTTCAATTTTTTGACTTTAAAAAAATGGACAATTTGCAAAAAATAGATAATTTAAAAAACTCTTTAGAAATCTGTAAAAGAAAAAAACAACGTTAAAGCCAAATATAACAATCCGTATCTTGTATTTGTTTCTCATTTTTGACTTGGTGAAACATTATGTTAATAATATTTTTTTTCTCGCTGTTTATACAATTTTTATTATTTCATTTCTAATGACATCCATGTTTGGTAGGCTAATGATTCTTGATAATGGCCCAGTGTCGAAACTAGTCGAATAAAAAATTAAGTGAAATAAACCAAGTGAATGTTTTCAACAATCTATTAATAACAATCCATTTTTTTAAGTTCTTGGAAAAATGTTCTTTTTTGAATTTTATAACGATTTCTTAACCTTTTCAGAATAAACAATAGAAGACTCGTATTTTATTCGAAAACCTTAGAATTTTTAAGAAATTTTCTAATTATTTCTTCTTTTTAGAAATTTCTAAGAAATTAGAAAAAAAAAACGCTTAAATAATTAGTATAAATAATTTACAATTAAAATTAAAATCTAAATATACAACTGATTCGATACAAAAGTACATGTTTTTTTTAATATTTAATTTCCGTCTTAACCTTTTTTTTAATTCCTGAAGATTTTGGAGAACTTTCTAAAACAGAAAAGTCGTAAAACTTACAAAAATAACGGATGATTTGAAAAACTCTTTATTCGTAATTTCCTCATTTGAATGTACAATTGTGCCATTTTAATATTTGTAGGAAGGTTGTTACATATCTTAACGCGCATATTAAAATATAAGAAAATTTTTCAACAACTGCAAAAGTAATAAATATAAAAATCACAATTGCCATGAAGGAGAAGAAGAAGACAATGAATTACAATAATTGTTGTTAAAATTATATACTGTAATTACTATTTTCAATAAAGATGTTTATTTCTCTCTTTCTAAAAATCACATTTTTTTATTGATCTTCGAAAATGTTTAGAAAACTTTTTTAAAATACGAACATTTCTAGAAACGAACAAAAACGTCAATTTTTTCAGGAAATTGATTATCTATTTTATTATAAATTTAAGGAAAATAATAACAAACATTTTACTTATTACTAGAAATAATCTAATTAAAATAATTAAATTCTGTACAAAAACATATATTTAAAAAAAATAGTTTCCATATCAATATTTTAAATAACCTGAAGAATTTGGAGAACGTAGATCATTTCTAAAACTTATTTGAGAACCTGAAAAGTCCTATAACTTACTTAAAGGACTTGAAAATGTTTAGACTTTTTAGAAATCTGTAAAAGAAAAAAATTAAAATCGATTATAAGAACAAACCATGTTTTTTTATTAATCCCCAAAACTTTTTGGAGAACACCCCTATTTTTTTTAAATCTTATGAACATTTTTAAAAGTTTTTAGAATAGAATTTTTTAGAAAACCTTAGAAAATTTATTTATTTTCAAAAAACTTGATGAATTATCTATTATTTTTAGAAATTACTAAAGAATTAAAAGAAAAACGTTTGAATTATTAATGGAAATAATATAGAATTAAAACCTACTATTATAACCTATTCCAGACAAGAAAAAATATTTAGGTGAATTTACTTAAACATCTTATAATCTTTCTAGAAAGCTTCAGAAAAATCCTAAAGGTTTTATTTTTTAAATTAGATTTTTTTTAAATTCTTTAAGAATCTTGAGGAAGCTCTAAAAGCTCTTTCAAAATAACTATTGTTAGAAATAATTTTAAAATTCGAACCTAGTTGAAAACCAATTATAACAACAAAATAACTTTTTATTTTCAAAAAATCTTTTTTGGAAATCGTTTAAAATAGTACCCTATTACTTTTGAATTTTATGAATATTTCTAAAACTTTTTAGAAAATGTTTTCAAACACAAATTTTAAATAAGAATATTTCAACATTTATTTAAGAAAAATTAAGTCTGAACTATTTTAGTGATAATTTAGAATTAAAATAAAATCTAAACATAAAACCGATTCGATACAAAAATGCGTTTTTTTTTTTTAAATTCCCTAAACATTTTTGAAAACCTTTAGATTTAGGAGTCCTAAAACTTTTAAAAAATTACAAGAACTTTAAAAAAATTGTTGAATTTTAGAGTAGATCGTTGTATTTAGCCGTGCCTTAATTTTTAGTAATGTATCATCCAGATTTCTAGAATGTCCTACCAGAACTTTTAACAAATTTCCAAAATTTTTTATCATTCTTTGATTGTTTGAGATTTATCATCTACTTTTACATCGTTTTAGCATTTTGTTTTATCTTTTTTTATATCGTTTCTTGCTGGCTAACAAGTGGTTTTCGAGGTTTTAAACTATTTTCTCTTCTATATTGTGTAAAATTTCTTTAAAGATTTTAGAATTACAAGCAACTTTTCTTCCTGATTTTTAGAATATTCTTTGTGGAGTCTACAATTTTCTAGTAATTCCTTTTCTAGCTTTTTGGATTTCTTTTTTAAATTTTCCAGCACTTTATCTCTTAAATTTATAAAATTTTACAGAATTCCTCAACTTTGTATTTTATATTCTAGATTTCTAGAATTTTCTAACCAGTTTTCCAAATTTCTTTACCATTCTTTGATTGTTTGAGATTTATCATCTAAATTTTTAGATCGTTTCAACATTTTTTCTTTTCCCGTCGCTTTGCAGTTGTTAAAAATTTGTCTTCCAGATTTTTTAGATTTGCCATTAATTTTTATTGTATATTGCCTGAAATTGCTTTAATAAACATTTTAGAATTGCAAGCTACCTATATTCCTGATTTCTAGAATATTCTTTGTAGGTTTTACAATTTTCTAGCTCCTAAAAGTTTCTGTGAAGAAGAATTCTTAAAAAAAATTGATTTACTATTTCTTTTATTATTTTATTGATATTTTCAGCTAAAATGTTTCCATGAATTTCTCTTCTATATTGCGGGAAGTTTCCTAGACGATTCTAAAATTATTGGCAAGCTATTTTATAGATTCCTAAAATGTGTCTTTAGGGTTTTACAACTTTCTTCCTAGCCTTTTAAAAAAAGTATTTTTGGAGCAGAATTACTTGCAGATTTTTAGAATTTACTTCTCAAATTTTAAACTATTTTCAATATTTAATTTGCCTATTTGTTTTGTCATTTTTTGATTGTTTGAGATTTAACATCTAGATTTTTCTTTGTTTTTTCAGATTATTTTTTTCTTCATCATTGCAACTGTTAACAAGTTGTCTTTCAGATTTTTTTTTATCAATTTCTCTTCTATATTACGTGAAATTTTTAGAATTCGCAAGCAGCCTTTCTTCCTGATTTCTAGAATATTTTTTGTGAGTTCTACAATTTAAAAAAAGTTATTTTCCAGGTTTCTAGAAATCATTTTTTGGTTGGAATACTCCAGTAAATTGTGTTTCCTGTTTTGAAATATCTTTTCCAAATTATCCAACAATTTATCTTTCAGATTTATAAAATTTTACAGCATTCTTTAACTTTGTGTTTTATTTAACGATTCTGCACTAGATTTTGATTTACCTCATTGGATGTTTCTAGTATTGTATCATTCAGAATTCTAGAATTTTCCACACTTTCTTGTTTTATCTTATCGAAATCTTCTAGATTTTTGTATTTTTCTACGAATTTCTCTTCTATATTGCAGGAGGTTTCTTAGAGGGTTCTAAAACTTTTGGTAAGCTTTTTTTATAAATTTTTTGAGTGTTTTGCATTTTTCTTCCTAAGCTTTTAGATTTATTAACCAATTTCTCCTCCAGATTTCAATTTTTTTTACCATTCTTTGATTGTTTGAGATTTATCATCTAGATTTCTAGACTTTTTCAGCAATTTTTCTTTTCCCGTCGTTTCTTGCTTACCTTTGCAATTGCTAGCAATTTGTCTTTCAGATTTTCTAAGTTTTCCATTAATTTCTTTCGAATTTTTTAGAATTTCTTCAAGGGTTTTAGAATTTGTCTTCCAGATTCTTCTATATTACGTGAAATTTTTAGAATTTGCAAGAAACCATTTATTCTGATTTATAGAATAATCTTTCCGGGTTCTATAATTTTCCAGTAATTATTTTTCTGGGTTTCTAGAAATTTTAGATTTTTTTCTAGATTTTTTAGGTAGTTTTTCACACTGTTAAAAAATCACCATTGATTTTTCTTCTACAAATCCTGATATTTTATTACGTCTCTAGACTAAAATATTCTAGAATCGTAAAAAAAAAGTTTCAGGCTAATTTAAATTGTGTTTCGTATTTTTAGATTTGTTTTCAGATTTTCCAGCAATTTATATATACTTATTTAGGTAAATTAAATTTTGCAGCATTCTTTAAATTCTTTTTTTTAAAAGAAATCTGCAGAAGATTTACTTCTGATTTCTAGAATATTGTGGGCTCTACAATTTTTCAGTAATTCCTTTTCTATGTTTCTAGAAATTTCTTCGAGTTGGAATAAAAGTAGAGAAACCTTGAAAGGAAATGATGAAGATGTAAAAATAATAACGGAAGGCAATGATCTAAATGAAATTAAAAGGTAAGACAATGCAAGAATAGTTAGAAAATTCTTGAAAAATAAAAGAAAAAACTGAATATAATGTAGAAATTTTAAGAGAAATTTCGTAAAAATTCTAGAACCCTCAACAAAATTCTCGTAGTTAGGATGATCTCGTAAATTTTCTTTTTTACAATGTGTGAAGGGATAAAGCAAGAGATGCTAGAAGTCTGGAAAAGAAACTTTTCGGAAATTCTACAACCATTGAAGACAATTTAACAATCTGAAATTCCTGAAAATTAAGGATAAATAGGCATTTTGATTTTATGAAGCAAAAATTGGTGAACATTTTTAGAGGAACGAAAAAAAAGGGTAGAAAATCTGAAAAAGAATGTATGATAAAATCTTTCTATTCGAAAAGGAAATATTACAGAATTTGGATAAAATATTAAATTATAAAAATTTAATTCAATGTTAAAAACACAAAATATGCTGGGAAATTCTAGAAAACTAGAACTGAATAGAAAAATTCTTACAATTTTGAAGAAAAAAATGCTGGAAGCAAAATTGTTGGAAGCACAAAAATTTAAGAAAAGAGATGCATAACAATTCTAAAAAAATGAAAAATTCTTAAAATAGGATTAATTAGTTCGTGAAAATTATATAAGTAAAGCAAGAAATGAAAAGTTTAGAAGAAATTTATTATTATTATTTTTTTAACAGTTCTAGACAAAAATATTCTAGAAGCGTTAAAAAAGTTTCAGGCTCTATATACAGGGTGAGTTTTTTTCGATGTTCTCTATGGGGATCTCGGAAACTATAAGAGATAGAGAAACGGTTAAATGGGGAAAGAAGTGTAGATTTACGAGACGAATAAAATTCCACTTACAAAGTTTTCAAAAAAGTCAAGGGTAACTAGATATTTTGAAAAAAGTAAAAAGTGTCAATTTTTTCAAATCAATATATCTCGGTTATTATAGCAGATAGACAAAAACTGTAAAGGACAAAGTTTTAGATAATTTTATGTAGATTAATAAAAAATCAGAAAATTTTTATCACCATTATTTTCCGAGATATGATGCAAACTTACATTTTTTTAAATGGAAACTATAGTTGGCTATGACCTCATTCAAAAGGTAATTTTTTTCTCTTTAATCCAATATGACATATGACATAGTTATTTCTAAAAATTAGTGACTTATAGTCATTTTAAATTTTATTATAAATAAAAAATGGGTAGCCATGAAAAAGATGAAAGTAAAACAATTGAAGTTCTTTATAATAACAGCAATATTGTAATTATTAGTTTTACAAAGTTAAATAAAAATGAAAAAATAGCATAAGAATAATAATTTTGTAATTATCAAATGGCCTTCTGTCTGTGGTATAAACCCATTTGTCAATAGGATAATACGTTTCTTACAAAAATATTATGAACAGATGAATCGCGATTCACTAATTGTGGTATTTTTAATCGCCACAATGAACATAGATGAACTTAAGAGAATCCACGAGAAGTTTCACAGAAAAAACTACAAATTAAATTTGGGTTTAATCCATGGTGTGTTTGGATTAATAATTCTCGGTCCATATATTTTTGAAAGCTCACTAAGTGAAACTATTACTTTCATTTTCTTCAGAAAATATTTCAAGATACGCTCGATTGTTTAAATTTATCATTACAAGCAAGATTAAAATGGTTTCAATATGACGGTGCTCCACCTCATAACATGTTGGCTTTACAAATTATTTAAATGATGCTTTTCCTAACTCATAAGTGGGAAGAAATAAACCAATCCCAGGGCCACCTAGATCTCCCGATCTGCGCGTTTTAGAATTTTTTCTGTGGGGTTATGTAAAAAACAACGTATATGAAAAATCATATCAATCTGTGGAGGATCATAAACTAGTTTTTATTGAAACATTTAATTCAATTTACATGAGAATAGTCAACAAGCCATAAATTCAATTTTAAAAAGATATAATTTATGTCATAATAGTATTAATAGTGGACTCTTTGACCATATTTTTTTAATATTAAAATTTCTCTCCCATTGATATATTGATAATTACAGAATTACTTTATGCAGTTCTTTTATTTTGGTTTATCTCTGTAAAACTAATAATTACAATATTGCTAATATTATAAACAGCTGCAATTGTTTTACTTTCACCTTTTTCATGGCTACCCATTTTTTTATTTATAATAAAATTTAAAATGACTATAACTCACTTATTTTTAGAAATAACTATGTCGTATGCCATATTGGATTAAAGAGAAAAAAAATACCTTTTGAATAAGGTCATAGCCAACTATGGTTTCCATTTAAAAAAATGTAAGTTTGCGTCATATATCGGAAAATAATGGCGATAAAAATTTTCTGATTATTTTTTATTAATCTGCATAAAATTATCTAAAACTTTGTCCTTTACAGTTTTTTTTCTATCTGTTATAATAACCGAGATATATTGATTTGAAAAAATTGACACTTTTTACTTTTTTCAAAATATCTAGTTACCCTTGACTTTTTTGAAAACTTTGAAAGTGGAATTTTATTCGTCTCGTAAATCTACACTTCTTTCCCCATTTAACCGTTTCTCTATCTCTTATAGTTTCCGAGATCCCCATAGAGAACATCGAAAAAGACTCACCCTGTATATGCTATTTTAATCTCCGCAACTGTTGAAGTAATTTATTTTTCAGTTTTGTAGAATTTTTTAGCTATAGAATTTTCAGCAAATTTTATTTCAGATTGCTGGAATTTTCTTTCATAATTTTCTAGCAATATCTCTTCCAAATTTCCAGAATTTTACAGCATTATTCGATTTATAAAGATTTTTTCACCCTTTTTGAGCCACGCCTTATTTTATAGTAATTTATCATCCAGATTTATATAATTTTCTTTCAATATTTTTAACCAATTTCTCTTACAGATTTCCAAAATTTGTTTACCAATCTTTCATTGTTTAAGATATAAAACATCTAGATTTCTAGATTGTTTCAGAACTTTGTCTTCTATGTTCCATCATTTCTTGCTTCACCAATTGCTAACAAAAGTTGTCTTCCAGATTTTTCAGAGTTTCCATTAATTTCTCTTCTATTATGTGAAATTTCTTTAAAGATTTTAGAATTTACGAGCAACATTTCTTCCTGATTTTTATTACAGAATATTATTTGTGGGCTGAAAATCTGAAAAAGAATGCATGAAAAAATCTTGCTATTCGGAAAAGAATTATTTCAGAATTTAGATAAAAATTTAATTTAATGTTAAGGCAAGAGAGGTAAAATGATTCTTGAAAAAGAAATAAAAATGGTGAAAAATTTAAGAAAAATTCTTTGTTCCTTTGAAAAAATTTCTGGTAAGTAATTGTTAGAATATTGAAATGTAAATATAGTTTATAAAGGTTTTCGAAAAACACAAAACATGCTGGAAAATTCTAGAAGCCACTGAATAGGAATATTCTTACAATTTCAAGAAAAAATACTGGGAGGAAAATTGTTGGAAAGTACAAACATTTTTGAACGTCTAAATATAAGAAAAGAAATACTGGACAATTGTTCAGATTATTTTTAGATTTTATATTTTTATTAATAGATATTTCAGATTTTTTTCGTTTTAGAATTTTCCAGGATTTTCTATTCGATTTTTTAAAAGAATTTTCTACATATTTTGCTTGTAATTAATCATTCAGATTTATACATTAAAAAAATTCTATTAATATTTCTAGAATTTTCCAGCTCTGTTCATTTTTTTTGAAATCATATTTTGCTAGTAAATTATCATTCAGATTCATAGATTTTTTGACATTTTCAGATTTTTAGAATTATTCTTGCCTCATTCAACTGTGACTTTTATCATATTTTAATCAATTAATAATTACATATATATTGCTATTTAATCATCGTAACTATTTTAGTACCAATTCAATAAAAACGAAAAGCTTGGAAAATAAAGACATTTTTACAAACTCTTACATTTTTTAAAGGAAAGGAGGAATCACTTGTATTTGGAAGAGGATGCCAATAAAATCGTATGAAAACGCACTCCAACAAGAATAATTCAATTTCTGCTGAGATACCTATAACAAATCCAGCTAGGTATTTCCATTTGAAGAGGGAAGTGATGACAAGTAAAAGATACACGAAGTGAAGAAAATCTTTCCGTATTGAAGACAATCTTTACAAACTAATTAATTTCTCTCGTTGTACCCGGCACCGTCACCATACTGTCGGCTGACACATTCACCATAATGTCTCCCGGCGCATCCACCATTAGTCGTCACAAAAGTGAAATATGATATTTTCCACGACCCAAAATTTTTAGATACGTTTGCCATTACCTTGATTTATTAAATCACTTGATTTTATTTCAATATTTTCAAGTTTCTCTGCGACTAGTTTCCTCCGCTGGTCATTCTCAAAGAGTTAGATTTGTTAAGGATGTGCTTATACATAATGCAATTAATAATTTTGATATGTATTACTCAGATGAACGAACACCTTGCAGATAAGTGTGATAGTGTAATATACCGAAATACATGTTTAATTAACTAATTATAAAGGAAAATGAACAAGTGTCAAAATGGTCTATTCTTTTCCATCAACGAAAATAAATAGACTACATTTAAAACCATTTTTATTGAATTTGATTCTCGTTTATCACGTGGTGAAGCATTTTTAATATTAAGGGTAATTTATAGAAAGGTACTTGGTTGGTAATTGTGAAACCAACCAAGTGCCTTTCTATAAACAACCTTTAGTAATTTTACCTATATACAAAAACTTACAAACAAGTTGTAGTAACATAAATATTATTTGATTTATATTCACTTTCTTTTTTTTTTTTTTAGCTGTCCCACTACTGCACTAATTCCGTCCGAAATGACGGACAGAAAACGGCAATTACCTAATGGCCGTGGCCACTCGTCATAATTGAGTTGTTGAACGTTCGTACATTTCCGGACGGTATTAATGCATAAATTAGGGCAGAACCGACGGAAAATGTACGCGTTTGCATGTATCGACTGCACATTTACTACATTAAATATTAAAGTTTACCGTTAACCATTATGTTTTGCTGCGTTTAGATTCCGGTGAATAATAGAGCAGTTAATCGCTGTATGATATCTCCCGACATCTATAACGCCCGGTATTGATATATTACGCGGAACACGGGATAACAGTAAATGTGTATTTAGGTACTATCCATTAGTGGATTATTTATAGAACGTTATGTTATAAAAAAATTATTTATTAAATTAATTGCTTCATCATAATTACGTTCTTATGTAAGCAACATGACGAAACGATTTGTTACACACTAAAAACTATATAAAAACACTAAATGATGAATGACCTAAAAGATCATATTCACTGTTTTAAATTTTGATTTTGCAAGTGTCGTACAATGAATTTGAATGACGTTAAAAGGTCATTTGATTACCTTAGATGACTTTGAATGACTTAAATTGTCTTGAATGATTATTTCATGATTTTATTGACCATTGTATAACCTTAAATGATCGTCAGATGAACTTTAAAGGTTTTGTGTAATTCTCAGATGACCATGAATGATCGTCAGATGATATTAAAAAATTAAATACGTCCTGACTTGACCTTGAATTATCATCAGATGATATACAATATGTTTAAACCGTTATGTGACTTTTCAAGGATCGTATCACTCGAACGACCTTAAATGGTCCTTTGATGACCTTGACAGGCTTTATGGGACTAGTAGTGTCTTGAGTTATTATTGTATTTCCTTCATAACCTTGAATGATCAACAGTAATTAATTAAATTCTGACTTAACACGAAACATTTCTGTTAATTAACTTTCTAATGAACTCCAATTAGTTAAAAATACATTTAATTACCTTAGAGGCCTATTCATGATTTAAATCATCGAAAATGATCAATCAAACAATCTTTTATGACCATTGGATTGCCTTGAATGATCGTCATATGAACTTAAAAGATTTTATGTAATTGTCATGTGACTTTGTATGGAAGACTTTGGGATCTCTATATGACTTTCGTATTTTCGGAAATAGCATTGGATAGTTTTGAATGGTTGTTACATAATTTTCAGTAGACTTGTATACCCATTGAATAATATAAAATAACTTTGAATGACCTTGAATGATCGTCAGATGATATCCAATAAATTTAAACCATTATGTGACTTTGCAAATGGATGGTGCATATTATGGATTTTAAGTATATCTTTATATTTTGCAACATAATTTTTGAGATATTTTCTTAGAATGAAGTACAAAGATTTAATAAATAAATACATGATATTTTTATGACTTTATATGACTTTTGTATTGCCTTGGTTTAACATTGGATGACCTCAAATAATCTCGAATGACCAATATTAGACAATCTTAAAAACTGTTGGTTCATTTAATTAACTTTGGATGACCCTGAATGATCGTGAATGTTCATAAGTAATTCCAATGACCGTTAAGTAGATCTTGAATATTCATTAGAAGACTTTAAATGGCCACTGGAGAATCTTGAATAATCGTCAATTGTCTTAAATTATAAATGACCTTAGAGGACTTTATATGACCTAACTTGCCTTAAACGATTATTTTGTCATTGGTTTACTTTCAATGCCGTAGAATAATCGTTGGATGTCCTTAAATGTTCCAATATAGTCATTGGATTACTATAAATGCCATAGAAAGGTCACTGACTGATTATAAAGGACATAGAATATGCATTCAGTGATTTTAAATGATGAATATAGCTCATTTAACGCTTTTGAATGATCTAGAATGGTTATAGGATGACCTAAACTGGCTTATAATGGTCATTGGATAATCTTAATATCCTAGAATGGTCAATAGGTGACTCTAAATGATCTTTAATAGTCATTAGGTGACCTTAAATGATCTAGATTGGTCATTAAATTACTATTAACAACCAGTAATAGTTAATCGATGACCTTAATTGACCTAGAACAGTAATTGGATGACCTGGCATGACCATTGGTTTATTTATTTTTATTTATTACTATTTTATATGTGTCATGCATTACATTGGCCTTGCTTATCTTAGAGCGAATCAATGATTTTAAATGATGAATATTAGTAATTCATTCTCTTTTGAGTGACCTAGAATGGATATAGGATGACCTAAAGTGGCCATTGGCCTAGAATGATCATTGGATAATCCTACTATCCTAGAATGGTCAATAGATGACTCTTAATGGTCTATAGTAGTCATTAGATGACCTTAAATGATCTAGAATGGTCATTGAATTACTGTAAACAACCTGGAATAGTTGATCGATGACCTTAATTGACCTACAATAGTAATTAGTAGACTTTAAATGACTTAGAATGGTCATTGGATGGTCTTACTTGTTTTAAAGCTATTATTAAATGTTCCACACGAGCTAAAATGAACGTTGTGTGACCTTTAATAATCCTGAACAATCTATTAATGACCTTGAATGATCGTTGGATAACGAGGTCTCTGACTGACTATAAATGACCTAGAATAACCATTCAATGATGAATATAGGTCATTTAACGCCTTTGAATGATGTAAAATAGTTATAGAATGACCTAAAGTGGGTAATAACGGTGATTGACATAAAATGATCATTGGATAATCGTAATATCCTACTACTATAATCAAAAGATGACTGTAAACGATCTGTAGTAATCATTAAATGACCTAGAATAGTCATTCAGTGATTTTTTAAATGATGAATGTGGGTCATTCATTCTCTTTTGAATGATCTAGAATGGTTATAGGATGACCTATAGTGGCCTTTAATGGCCATTGACCTAGAATGATCATTCGATAATCCTAATATCTTAGAATGATCTTAATGGTCTATAGTAGTCATTAGATTACCTTAAATGATCTAGAATGGTCACTGCATTACTGTAAACAACCTGGAATAGTTAATCGATTACCTTAATTGACCTACAATAGTAATTTAATGACCTTAAATAACTTAGAATGGTCATTGGATGGTCTTACTTGTTTCAAAGCGATTATTAAATGGCGTAGATGACCTAAAATGAATGGTGTGTGACCTTAAATAATCTTAAACAATCTATTAATGACCTTGAATAATTGTTGGGTAACTGACTATAAATGACCTAGAATAAGCATTCAATGATTTTCAATGATTAATGTAGGTCATTCAACGCCTTTGAATGATGTAGATTAGTTATAGAATGACCTAAAGTGGCTAATAACGGTCATTGACATAAAATTATCATTGGATAATCCTAATATCCTAGAATGATGAATAGATGACTGTAAACGATCTGTAATAGTCATTAGATGACCTAAATAGTCATTTAATGATTGATTTTAAATCTTGAATATGGGTCATTGATGACCTATGGTAGCTTATAATGGTCATTGACCTAGAATGATCATTAGATAATCCTAATATCCTAGAATGATCAATAAATGATTTTAATTGTCTATAGTGGTAATTGTATTACCTTAAATGATCTAGAATGGTCATTGAATTACTATAAACAACCTGTAATAGTTAATCGATTACTTTAATTGACCTACAATAGTAATTGGATGACTTTAAATGACTTAGAATGGTAATTGGTTGGTCTTACTTGTTTTAAAGCGATTATTAAATGGCCTAGATGACCTAAAATGAATGTTGTGTGACCTTAAATAATCTTGAACAATCTATAAATGACCTTGAATAATCGTTGGTTAACGAGGTCGCTGACTGGCTATAAATGACCTAGAATAACCATTCAATGATTTTCAATTATGAATATAGGTCATTTAACGCCTTTGAATGATGTAGAATAGTTATAGAATGACCTAAAGTGGGTTATTGACATAAAATGATCATTGGATAATCCTAATATCCTAGAATAATCAATAGATGACTGTAAACGATTTATAATAGTCATTATAGATCACCTTATGACCTAGGTTGGTCATTGAATCACTATAAACAAACAGGAATAGTTAATTGATGACCTTAATTGATCTACAATAGTAATTGGATGACCTTAAATGACTTAGAATGGTAAATGGATGACCTTGCTTGCCTTCGAGCGAATTCAAGAAATCCAAACTAGACAGAATAAATCGTAAATAATTATGAAACGAACTAAGTGCCTTTCTATAACCAACCCTTAATGTTAAAACGGTTTCATCACGTAATAAACGAGAATGAATTAAATTCAACAAACAGTGATTTTAAATTTTGATTTAAATCGCCTTGATTGATTATTGAATGATTTTAAACAACCTTTAACGACCTTTCGATAACGAGGTCTGACTATAAATAAATGACCTAGAATAACCATTCAATGATTTTCAATGATGAATATAGGTCATTTAACGCCTTTGAATGATGTAGAATAGTTATAGAATGACCTAAAGTGGGTAATAACGTTCATTGACATAAAATGATCATTGGATAATCCTAATATCCTAGATTACCATAGGATAGCATTGAATGGTCGTTAGATAAACTTAAAAAAAATTGGTTGATCATAATTAACTTTAAATGACCTTGAATCGCTGTCATATAATATTCAATAAATTTAAATCTTGCAAGAATGTATCCTTTAATGATTTTAGGGTACTTCAAATTACTTTATATGACTCGTATTTTCTTGAATGATCATTGGATTACCTCAAATGACATCGAATGATAATTGTATAGTTTCGAATGATTCTTATATAATTTTCAATGGTTGTGAATAACCATTGGATTATTTAAAATAATTTTGAATGGTCGCCCTATGACTTTGAATGATCGTCAGATGATGTTTAATAAGTTTAAACCATTATGCGACTTTGCAAGGATTGTATAACTTGGATGAATCTTTGATGGCCTTATAAGACTTTATATGACTTTTGTATTGCCTTGGGTTATCATTCGATGGCCACAAATAATCTCGAATGACCATTATATAACTTTGAACAACCGCCACGTGTCCCTAAATAATCTTGAAAAACTATTTTCGAATATTTGGTGGACAATAATGGAATTGTTTTGTTTTCTACTTCCTCGGAGTCACTGGATTTTTTTTGTAACCCAATTGTACTCTGTTGTTATTGGTTGCGATAAAGCTTGCATTGCTTTCAACTGTTACCATTTTCAGATCAGATTTTTTCTTGCGCTTCTTTAAACGTTTGTCTTATTTGACCTTGAATGATCTTCAATCATTGCAATGGCAATTAAATGATCTTGGATAATCACCAAAGACTTTAAATTGTCAGTCACATGTTTTAAATTGTTAATTAAATATATTATCGTCTGATGATATTCAATGATTTCAAACTTTGACTTTGCAAGTATCGTAGGTCTTGAAAAAAGATGTTGGTTGATTTAAATCACTTTGGATAACTTTCTGCTGACCCTGAATGATAGTGGAATGATCATCAATCATTCTAATGAGCTTCAGTTGATCTTTAATAATCACTACAAGACTAAATAACCACTGGAGAATTGAATATACGTCAAATGACTTAAAATGATAATTGACCTTAAACATCATCGGGTTATACTCAATGATTTAAAATGTTGACTTTGCAAGTATTTAGTATAAACTCGAATAACGTTAAAAGGTGATTTGATTACTCATGACCTGCCCAGGGTGGTTAGGATAAGACAGGTACATTTGATTACTTTAGAGGTCTTTGAATGACTTAAATAGTCGTGATTGATCATTCAATGATTTTAAATAACCTTTAATTATATTATTCGATTTATATTTCAACTCATCCTGAGTTAAAAATTAATCAATGTGGACAGTAGAAATAATTATCGATGTATATGATAGATAACAATTACACATCATTCTATGGAATGTTAATTTTCTGGTCAATTGGAGGCTTCAATAGGTTGAATGAATTCCGATTCATAAACTTTTACACGAGTCCATTCGGTAAAATATGGGAGGCGAGTATTCTTTCCGCGAAACCACCGCCATAAAAGAACCGCATTTTCTGGGATGATGTTTTCGCCGGAAGTTACGACCCATAACCTCCGTTTTGTAAGTTCGGGAATTCCGTTATTTATCCCGGGGATCATATGGTGCGCCCACTCCGCCGGAAAGAAATACCGGAATTGGCTTCGGGTTGAATAAATAAAAACAAGTCGAGTTGAATTAATATTTCAATACTGATTGATGTATTCGTACGCGAGATATGCCTGTAAACACTTAATAAAATCACGGTAAGAGGCTGTAAAATATTTTACAGCATTAGCTTTTCGCATTTTCCGCCATTGATTTATTAGAATTAATGGGCCGAGATGTCTGTGAGAAATGGCACAATGCCAGACAGGCATGCACGATATAATCAAATCGCTAACAGAGTGAAAAGAAATAGAAATGCATAAGCTATATATCATCATTATTTTATGCTTTTGCATTTACCAAACAAATGTATTTTTAAGACATTAAATTACAATGCAAAAAAAAACAGCAATTTTTCTTATACGACTAAAACTTTTATGAAAAATTAAAGTTAAGAAAATTATTTAAAAAAAAACTGGTACATATATTTTGAACAGTATAGTGTGTTTATTAAAAAGAAGCGAAGATTACATATTTTGCACTTAAATTATAAACATTCGTATTTTTGTTTCGGAAATACTAAAATTATACAAAATAGAAATGTCTAGAAAATATATTTCCCTGAGAAATTATTAGAAAATTCTTAAAAACTGAAACCAATAGTTGCTAGAAAATTGTAGAAATGTAGAAGAGAAAATTCTAAAATTTTTGAAAAAGTAATACATGAAAAGGTTCTTTTGAATATCTAGAATTAAATTTTTGGAAATTTTTGTAAAGATATTTCTTGGAATTTTACAACAAATTTGATCCCTTAATTAGATCAGGTAACATATTTTTATTTATTTTTATTATTTATGAAAACTCAAGTCCATCAAGTATCAAAGTAATGCAGACAAATTGATGTTTAAGTGTGCGAGATGGATGGGAACGAGACCTGACTTTAAAACTGCCGAACGATAAATCAGCGCTAGCTCTCTCCTCCATCCTCCGTTATGGTTTTCCAACAAATAAGCTTCACTCCGACAAGAAATCTGTCTTGGGAACAATCTTACGAGTAGACCACAACTATAATCCCGCCGACGTTCCCTTCTCGCAAAACTGAACTGCATGTCACGGATCGATACCGGATTCGTGTTCGGGTTTTATTTCTATGAAAAACTTATTACTTCTACATCAAATTTATACAACAACTTGTTGAAGATTGCTAATATTTTTGTAATTATTAAATACTAAAATAACAATTACACAAGACCTTTAAAGTTTATATGGTGGTCATTAACAATCTTTACAAGAATCCAATCATCATTTAAGTCGATTTAAGCCATTACATTCCTCGAAAGTAATCAAACGATTTTTTAAGGAGATTCAAGTTCGCCCTACAATGTAAAACTTTAAAATCATTCATTAACATCCGACGATCTTTAAGGTCATTAATCATTTTGGGTCAAGATTTTCCAGTTGCTATTTAAAGACATTGGAATTATTGATTATCATCCTTTGATCAGGTAAGGTCATAAGACGGTTATATAAATTTATTTAAATCAACCGGTAGTTTTTTAAAACCGTCAAGTCAAGTGACGATCATTCAAAATTATCTGATGGTCATTAGAGATTATTTCAAGCCATCAAATGATAGCTCAAGACAATCCATAGAATCAAAAAACCCGCCAAAGCCATTCAAGTCATACGATCCTTGCAAAGTTAAACAACGATTTAAACTTATTGAATATAATCTCGCAACCATTCAAGGTCATTAATAATTATTAGTGGTAAAAATGTTTAGTATCTATTCTACGATATTTGCAAAGTCAATGTTTAATCAGACGATATTTAAGATCATTCATTATATTAGGTCACTTGACGATTATTGACTGAATGGAATTGTTAATGATTATCCCACGATCATAGAAGGTTAATAGTTATTTAAATCAATCAACAGTTTTTTTTCAAAAGCATCATTTAAAATTATCTAATTGTCATTCAAGATTATCTGAGACCATCTTATGATAACTCAAGATAATAAAAGTTCATATCATTAGAGGTCATGTGACCTTCATTTAAAGCTACCTAATGGTCATTCGAGATTATTTCAGGGCAACCAATGAAAACCCAAAACAATACAAAAGTCATATAAAGTCACCTAAGGTCACAAAAAGACCATTCAAAGTCATATGATCCTTTTGAATGGCCGCCCGATGTCCTTAAATATCTGTCATATGATATTCAACAAGTTTACACCGTTATATAACTTTGGAATGATCCAGACCTTCATTTCACATTTCTATTACCTTAAACTTGACATTAATGATCATTGCATAAATTTAATATAATGACCATTGGATAACTTTGAACGATCATCAGATGAACCTTGAATAACTTTGAAGACAGTGACTTTAAAAAGTCATTTGATTACCTTAGAGGACTTTGAATGACTTAAGTTGTTTTCACTGATTATGGAATTATTTTGTTCAACCTTTAATGACCTTTAATTGTTTAATTCATAATCCTAAATGACTCTAAGGTACTTTATATTACTTTTAAATTTTTTTAACTGATTTTGTTGAATGACCTCAAATAACATCGATTGAATGCTTGTTACATCATTTTCAATGGTTATGAATAAATTGGATGATTTAAAATAACTTCCAATAACCATCTGATGACCTTGAATGGCCGTCAGATGATATTCAATACAAGTTTAAACCGTTATATGACTTTGTAAAGGTCGTATGACTTGAATTGTCCTTTGATGAAGACTTTATACGACGTTTGTGTTGACTTGAATTATCGTTGGATGACCTCGAATAATCTCGAATGACCATTAAATAACTTTGAATGATCGAGTTGGCTTGAAAACTGTTGGTTGATTTAAAGAACTTTAAAGACTACCGTATGAACTTGAATGATTATCAATAATTACAATGACCGTCCGACTATCTTTAAGATCATTCATTTTTTTAGGTAATCTTAAATAATCATTAGAAGATTTTAAATGACCACTGTAGAATCTTAAATAATCGTCCTAATATGGCATAAATTGATGAGTGACTTTAAGGATCTTCGAATAATCTCGAACGACCATTAAATAACTTTCAATGGTCGTCATATGACCTCCAGTTGCCTTAAAAAGTGTTGGTTGATTTAAATAACTAAAAACTATATTTGAAGTCATTTATCATTTTTTTGGGTGATTTTAAATAATCATTAGAAGATTTTAAATGACTACTGTAGAATCTTGAATAATTATCCTAACGTGGCATAAATTGATTAATGACCTTAAAAATTATCGTATGATATTCAATTATGTTAAATTTTGACTTTGCAAGTATCGTAGTATAAACTTGAATGACTTTAAAAGGTTAAATTTACTTACGTTAGAAAACTTGAATGACTTAAATCGTCTTAAATGATAATTAAGGGATTTGAAACAACCTTTAATGGCCACTGAGATTATCCTCAAATGATGGTCAGATTAAAAAATAACAGGTTCTGCATAATTGTTGCTTGATACGAATTAATTGATAACCTTAAATGGCTGTCATATGATATTTGTAAGAAACGGCCTTTTGATGACTTCAGGTTACTTTTTATGGTTCGTATTTTCCAATTATCAATTAATGACCTCAAATAATATCGAATGCTCAGTGGATAGCCTTGAATGATTGTTACATGAATGAACCTCAATGACTTTAAAAGTTCATTTGACTACCTTACAGGACTTTGATTGACTTAAATCGTCTTGAATGATAACTGGATGATTTAAAAAAAATCTTTAATGACTATTGGTCAATTTTAAATGATCGTTTGATAAACTTCAATGGTTATGGATTAATCATAATTTAGTTTTAATTACCGTCCGATGAGCTTGAATGAATGTTACATGATATTCAATAAATTGAAATAAATATGTGACTGTAAGGAATTGCTTTTTGATGATTTTAGGGTACCTTACATTGCTCTCTTATTGCCTTGAATGGATAACAAATGACCTTATTTAACATATAATAATCATTGGATAACCTTAAATGATTGTTCCATGATTTTCATTGGTTTTGAATATCTATTGATGGATGATTTAAAATAACTCGATCGATGACCTTGAATGCGAGTCATATAATATGATAAGTTTAATCGTCATGTGACTTTAATGACTTTTAATGGTCCTTAGATGACCTAAGATAAGTTTAATAATTTATTTAATCGTTTTGAGTTAGTATTGGATAGCCTCAAATAATCTCTAATTATGGTCACATGGCCTTTGATGTTTATCTGATGAATCGAATGACTGCATAATGATTTAAACTTATTAAATATTGTACTAACAACCATTCAAGGTCGCAACAATTTAAACTTATTAAATATTAACTAGAACCATTCAAGGTCGACCACTGAAATTCATCTAACTTTCAATCAAGGTTACCTATTGATCATTAAAGTTTGTTTAAAATCAGCCAATGATCATTAAAGAGGATTTAAGACATTCTCAGTCCATTAAGGCAATTATATGACATGTGGCGATCATTCAAAGTTATTTAACGGTCATTCAAGATTATCTGTAGGCCATCTAATGATAACTCAAGATAATACAAGTCATATAAAGTTCCTTAAGGCCAATCAAAATCATTAATATTATTAATATTATAGGATCCTTCCAAAGTCACATAATTGTTTAAGCTTATTGAATATTTTCTGGCGACCATTCAAGGTGATTGGATGATCATTCAAAGTTATTATAAATTATGCAACAGTTATTCATGACATTGGAAATTATATAGCAACCATTTAAGGTAATGAATTCCCATAAACCATCACACGACCATTCAAGGTCAACAGGTGATGATCAAAAGTTATATAATCAACCAACAGTTTTTCAAAACTATTGAAGGTCATGTGATAAAAATCGTTTAAAGTTATCCAATGGCCATTTGAGTTTATTTGAGGCCATCCAATGATAACTGAAGACAATACAAAAGGTAATCAAAGAACCATTCAAAGTCACTCAAGCCATACGATCCATTCAAAATCACATAACGGTTTAAACTCATTGAATAATCATTCAAGGTCATCGGGCTGTCATTCATAGTTATTTTAAATTATTTAATAGTTTAGTTATTCAAGATCATTGAAAATCATGTAACAATCACTTAAGACTATCCAGTGATAAAAGATTAGAGGTCTGTATCTAACCATTGATAATGGACACTTTGGATCCGAAATGTACAAATAATTATTTGAGGTCATCCAATGATAACTCAATCTAATACAATGGTTACAAAGGTCATGATAA
Source organism: Ontholestes murinus (assembly GCA_963969525.1). Lineage (NCBI taxonomy): Eukaryota > Metazoa > Arthropoda > Insecta > Coleoptera > Staphylinidae > Ontholestes > Ontholestes murinus. The sequence continues at coordinate 7,707,417 of OZ018397.1, read as the reverse complement.
GATAATCTCAATAAGTTTAAACCGTTATTTCGCAAGAACCCTTTGAAATTATTTAAGTTATACCATCCTTGCAAAGTTCAATTACGGTTTAAACTTATTGAATATGATCTTACAATCATTCAAGACCTTTGAAATTCAACTAACGATCAATCAAGGTTAAGCCATTCAAAGTAATGAAATGACCTTTTAAAGTCAATGTTTAAAATTATTAAATATGATATTATATAAGGTAATTTATTATTCAAGGTAATCTAAAGTGATTGAAATGGACTAACAGGTTTTCAAGAATATCAAAGATAATATGACGGTCGTTAAAAATTATGTAATGCTAATTTGGGATTATATGAGGTAATACAAAAATCATATAAAGTCTAAGATCATCCGAAGGACCGTTCAAAGTTATTGAAATCATGCAATTTTTGCAAAATCGCATAACGGTTTAAATATATTAAATATAATATGTCGATCATTCTAGGTCAACGAAGGGTCATTCAAAGTTATAATAAATCATGTACTTTAATCATTCAAGGCTATCTAATGAATATTTAATAGTATTTGAAGTAATTTAAGAAATGTCATAAAAATATCCCTTGGAATGTTACATAATGATTTTAACCTATTGAATGGCACCCGACAATCATTCAAGGTCATCTAGAGGTCATTCAAAATTAATTATGATCATTCAAAAATTGCACAAGACCTGAAGAACATTAGACGATCATTTTCAAGATTGTTTAGGATGAACAAAGAATTGTTTAAGAAGATTAAAGTCAGTCAGTGTCCTCCAGGGTAATCAAATGACCTTTATTCGAAGGTCATTCATACTTTTAAACCATTTTATGATTATTCAGTTTTTAGTCTTTTAATGATTACTAAAGATTATCTGCTGGCCATTGGAATTACTGATAATCACCGCACGATCATTCAATCAACCAACAGTTTTTAAACCATTGAAGATCATGTGACGATTATCCAAGGTCACTTAAGGTAATTTAGGATAATCCAATGATCATTTGAGATTATCAACGATTTAAATTATTTCTTACAATGTTTTTAATCTCACCAGAATAATGAAACGAAAGTTTTTTAGCAAACAATATATTTATTATTTTCTAACTTTCTAACTGCACATTCGTATTTGACAACAAACGCGAATATCCGTCCATATATTAAGGCAGGCGCATTCATAACGCCGTTGGCTAGGAAACGTTTCATTTTTCATTCGAGCACGTTTCATCGCTCATATATATTCTTTTTTTCTTTGTGCATAATTTATCACGCGCCGTTGTTTCGAACTCGAAGTCGACGCCACTAGGGTCGACCACCTAATCGAATCGATAGCTCGGAATTCCGTGACTGACGCACGACGACGAGCCGGCTAGATATCAATGTCGCAGATCGGCCGACGGCGGGGGTGTGTTGGTTGGTGGGTGGCCGATTTACGAGGGCCGGTGCATTCAGTTGTGGCGTGTCGACGATCAAAACGCGTGTAATCCGAACGGACCAGCGCGGACCTGTTTGGACGGCGAACGATAAGCAAAGCGACGTTACGTAACGACGTTAGGAGATAGTCGTACTGACACAGTTACCGAGTTTCACCTAGAAATTACTGTCACTTATAAAGCTGCTGCGCGTACGCCCGTTAGGAGATGCCAGGAATTAATTTGTGTTTCAGTTTCTGTAAACTGTTAGACTGCTTTTTTTTTAAATCAAGTGTTGAATGATTATAAATTTAATTATTATCCGCGCCAATAAAAGGGCTAAAACTGTTGGCCTCGCTAAACAATTTAGGGCAATCAATGAGGTCACGTGACCTTCCTCCTTCGATGTTAATGAATACATTTCCCTGGTGCCTGATAGAAGTCCTCTTGTATCTTAAGCGGTTTTAATAGTAAAATTCATTAAATATGACTCACTGGTTTCAAGGTAGCTTTATTCTTTCTAAAAAATTCTACCTCATCTATAGGTGACGAGATGAAAGGTTCCAACCAAGTGTTTTATTTAACTAATTTCATAATCAAATGCAAAGCCTTACAAAAAGTTTAAGGAAACACAAATACTTTCAGACTCTCTTTGCAAAATATCGAAGTTTTAAAAATGTACATGCTATGTATGTATGACCCAATCAAAAATATTTGACAATCATTTTGATACTCAATCTATAGTATAAGTTTCTTCTTTATTATTTCGTTAGTTATTACTTTCTATAATAAAATCGTTAACTAAGGACATAAATAATTGTACTTCTAATAATTTCTTCCTAACGTGTGTTCTGAAAATTGGAGGCTAGGCTTGAGGCCTCTTAGCTATGTGCTTGTCCATTGACTCCACTAGATCTTTTTTTGCTACCTCAAAACCAGAGTTTTATGGGCTTTCGACTTTGGTAGTTAAATATATCTCCTCATTTTATAAAATAGGCAAATGGATGAAGGTGAAACTGCATAGCCTCTATAGAGATCCTATAAGATATAGTTAAAAGACTTTTACGAACTGTTGATGCTTCTCTACGTTCCCGCCCGGTTAGAGCATGATGGAAAGGTATAGATTGGGTATAGTAAAACACTTGTTTTGTTCCATATTTTTATTTTCAGTTGCCTGACACGTGTTTCGATCAGTTACGATCATTGTCAAAGGTAAAACTAATTTGATTTTGACTCTTCAATTTGATTTTGAAGTATATCTTCGGTCAATTATTTCTACGCCTTCTTGCAGTAGAAGATTACAAATCTCATCATAAGGACTTTATTCTTGGTTCGTTTCTGTGAAACAATTCCAGCCGTGGGCTATATATTAGTACACCTATCAGTGCTGCCATAATGACGGGCCGAAGAACCGTTGAAATGTCTGTCTTGCTTCTAACGCTATCGCTTTCGATGGTTCAATTTGATTCCATCTGCCAATCCAAAGACCTCTAAAGGTACGCCCAATATTGACGTATCTTTCCTTATTCCTTTTCCCTTTCTTCAGCTGCTCCGATATGCATGTGTTGTCAATCCATTTATCTTACTTACTGGTTTAATAATTAATTTCAATGTCATAAATGCGCCACCTTATGGAAGGCCAGTTGAAGCCGAAGACGATAAAATAAAGGCATCAATCGAAGCAAACCGCCGTTACACGACTCGAAAGGTCGCAGAAATATTAAAAATTTCTCAAACGACCGTGGAAAGACATTTGTACAAGCTGGGATATGTTAGTAAACTCAATATTTGGATTGCACATGAACTGAAAGAAATTCAAATCCACTTCGAAAGCAAATATCCATAAAAAGAAGGTTTTGCTCTCAATTTGAAGTTGATGGAGCTTAGATGGGATTTGATAGATCGCCCACCATAGTAACTAAACCTTGCCCCATTCCAATACGGTTTTTGTCGATCTTTAGAAAACTCTTTGAATGGTAAAGAGTTCAATTCAGACAATGCTGTAAATAGCATGTGCTTCATTTTTTGCTTAGGTCAAAGTTATTGAGCGTGGTATCATGATGTTACCTGAAATATGGTAAAAGTTCATCGAAAAAGGTGGTCAATAGATAATTGAATAAATATTTTTCTTTCTGTAAAAAATCGCATTTGGTTATTACAGTAAAAAACCGAAATGACTTAACCCAATACAGTCTACTCATTTAGTATTTCTAAGAGTATACTGCTTTTAATATTTTATTATTATATCTGTAGTATGCATTGGAGAAAAATTAACCTATTAACTTTTTTAACAACTTCGGGCACCAACATGTTGATTCTAAGATGTACGCGTACTAATTTCTCACCAGCAAGGGTTTCCTTTAGTAATCTTACTTCACCTCTGCAAGCAGCAATTTTTAGTCTGGCCTCTTGGGGGTTCTTATTTTCAAGTAATTTTGGGTTGCTTTTTTGTAGTGTTCACCTCCTCCGTTGCTTACAAGTTATCCCTTTGTTGCTCGGAGCCTTATAGCCGCTGCTGCTGTTCTCCTATAAATATGTCCAAGGGTGACAGGTGCAGCAGTGCATCCATAGCCGGTGTTGGTGTTGTTCTCATGGCTCTGCGCTTGGCCACTATTGATGCATACGCCAACATTGGCCGTACGATGGCTGTTTTATAGAACGATCTTTGGAGATAGTCCCATGTTTTCCCTACAGCTCATCTGCATTTCCAGAGGGCTTATGCATGCTTTCTTAGATTTCTCCGTCAGTTGGGCATTCCAATTTAGTTTATTGTCTACAAGTATTTAACTTAATCTGCTAGTCTACTGTTTCCGAAGAGGGTATCTATTGTTGACTGCTCACCTGATAGTCTCCTGCATTAGAAATCTATCTGGTAAAGTATTTCGTGGACTTTTCCTTCTGAATTCAGCAGTTATTATTCAGGTAAAGAGACTTGTAAAAAGAAGTATTTGAAAAAAATTGATATTTTAAAAGGACAATTTCCCGAGATGTGCTTATAAGATTTTTTTGCGGCTCGGAAAGGCAATAATTGTTTTAAGACCTAATTGTTTGTAAAGTAATCAAAGTGTATCAGTGATGTGGACACGGTAGTATATGTAGCCTGCATTGGACGAAAAGCTTCTTTTATGTCCCAAGACAATAATGCTAGAAGGTCGCCCTGGCCGAATTTTCTTCTCACGACTCTATTTTTAAACATGATTCATTGGTCCACTGGCTTTTGTAAAGTGTAATAGCATTTTAAGTAGTGAGACTACATAACACTGTCTTTATATCATTCTCAGGTTGTTCAAAATTCTATCACCATGTTAACCACCATAATAAAGTTCAGTGCATCCGCAGGCAGATTGAAAGCATCATTCATTGCGTATTTGCATCAACCCTTTATCTATCTATTTTACTTATAATTCTAACTGAGACTAAGGTTAAATCAAATTGTTGTGTGATAACAGAGATAAAGGCCGACGAAGGGAGACCGATAACATTGTCGAATACTGAAAACTTTTAATCTCTTTTAGCTTTCAATCGCACGCGTTAGGTGTCAATAAGACACCTAACGCGTGCAAAACTTTTTTATGGATCAATATTCCTGAATAATATGACCAACACGTTCTTTTGAGTTGCCTATGATGTTAGCTAGCTCACTCAACTACAGTCATTCAACTCTATTTCACTGATTTTGTGGATGTTTTGTAAAGTAATTGTTTAATTCTTCCTCACCATTTATAAAGCCATGCCTTTGTTTCAGCAGTTTGTTTATCATTCATTTTTTTTTCATAGTAATCTAACCTAACCAACATTTCAAGATTTTTATTTTAGAGTGTGCTCAAATGCATTGATCTATGGTTCATACATTCAATCATTCTAGTAGATATCATCGCTGAACATTGTTTCAGCTCTTCGGTACCTTAAGTCTTCATAGATCAACATTGTATATCCATCATTAAATTAATTATCTGCTTTACTTATTTATAGGGTAATCCAGATTGGATTTTATTTTCGTTCTATGAGTGTTGAAAGTTTACACTTTAATAGTTGGTATCTATTGGGTGGTTCCATATATTCGTTCAGTTTTTGTTACTAGGTAAATGTTTTTCAAATATCTGCGGTTGTGGTTGTCTAATCGGAAAATTCAAATATGATTTGAAAAGAGCACAATTCGCTCTCTTCATTTTTTTTTTCTTTTCATTGGCATTAGATTTATTTGTGTTAGAATCCTGTGAACATGTCTTTCATCGAAAGATATGCAGCATATACGGAGATGATTCCTTAACAGAACCTACCATTCTGAAATGGTTTGCCAAATTTCGATCCGGAGATACAAGTCTTGAAGGTGGACTCCGCAGCCATTCAATTAGTCACCGTTCACAGCAATTGAATCTTTCATATGGCACTACTCATCAAAATTTCTAAAAAGTCCTTCAATTAAAGGCGTATACAATTCAACTGAACCTTGAACTTTAACCAGAAACGTGGTACATTTGTGAACTGGGTTTCACAAAACAAAGAAGGGGATGAAGTGAATGAAAATCGTGTGGAGCGATGAGACCCATTCTCATTTGAATAGGCATGTGAATCCCCAAAATTGTCGCTAGTAAAAATCCGCATGCTTTTCAAGAAAACAATGTTTGGTGTGGTGGTGAAGGAATCATTGGATCCTACTTTTTTGATGACAAAGTCGGTAACAGTCTACGGTAACCGTAAATGCTAAACAACGTTTTCTTCTAATTAAAAGATTAATTAACATAAAAAAATTTCACCTCTGGTTAAGTGATAATTTAATTCATCGTAACTTTGTCCTCCAAGAAACCAATGATTTGATAATCATTTCTAAGCCGACCTAAAGGACATTACTACATTTTATTATCAATGATTTGAATTTAAATGACACGTGGTTTCAACAAGATGGTGCGACGTGCTGTGTAACATACACAGCACGTCACACAACCACTTTTTTCGACCTAACCCTACTGGACTTTTTCTTCAGAGGTCATTTGTAGGGTAGAGCCTATATCGAAAATCTTTTTTTTTTCCTAACTAACATTGCTGAAATCGAACCGTATTTATTGAAAACTTCGTTTGAAGAATCGTATCATATGAGGAGAGTCGTGGAGGTCATTTGAAGGACATCATATTTCATACGTAATTTTATTTTACACTAATAACAACAAATTTCGGATTTTTCGAATATCTTGTATTTTCTTGATCAATTTTCCCATTTGCCGAGTAAATATTAAAAAAATCAACCCATTATCTTGCGTTTTATTCAAAGAAAAAATCTTAAAATCTAATCTGGATCACCATTTATAAATTAAACTTAGAGTTTAATGATTACTTAAACTAAAATTGATAGTCATCATAAATATGTGGGTAACTAAATTCTTTTGATATTTGCTGAAGATTTATATTTATATACATTCTCAGAGGTAATTTTAATGAAGTAATAAATATTTCGCAACAGTGAATAGATTTATTTTATATTCGTGCCTGTGAGGTAATCCGCTTATGGACAGATAATAGTATTAATACGTAAAATAGGGTCATAAACCGGGCCCACGGGTTTTGTACGCCTAGAAATTAATCACATTTATGCACTGTACTTATTAATAACATCATCGGATTATGCACTTTCATTGTTTAATCACACTATTGTACGGCCATTTATCATTGCAGTTTACATCGACTTAACAAACACCATTTCATATTCATTCATATGATTAATCTAAACCATAAAGCTAGTGTATATTTTTATTTATTTTTAATGATAATAGTCATTATAATATAGGTATTTATTGGCAAGATTTACACTTGTATAAAAGATAATTAATGATGTAAATGAAGATTGTAAATTTTGCTATCAACCAAAGGTCTTTCTGTCTAGCTTGTTTCTAATTTTCTGTTGGTTAATAAATTAAATTTATAAAGAGTTTTAATTGGAAAGTACCTTTAATGCCTAATATTAATTTATTTTTTATATAAATCCATATGAAGTAACTGATTTTTGTGTATTTATGGAAGCTGCACCATAAAACATTATCAAAATACGACGTGCAGTGTAACAGCCCATCATAAACCGTTGTGAAAAACGCAAACTGTGTATTATCTTGCGTAATAAAATTACTCACCGTCGGCGTTGTTTAAGGGCCGCTTTCATTTTCCGGAGCTGATGTGATATTTAGATATCGCTAGACACGTGAAGTAGCTTTACAAGAGCTAATCAATTTAAAAAAATGAATTAATTCAATATTTTTATCAGTTACTGAAATTTTAGAATTTAAAATGTTTTACATTTCCTAAATATTTAAAATTCTCTAGAATTATGGGCTTGTCAGCCTTTGTAATATTCTACAATTCTTACCGCTTATATACAGGGTGACTGACAAAAAACCTTTGGTGCTGTATCTCGCTTATTTTTTATCCGATTTTAATAAATAATACATCAAATAAAACCATTTTTAAAAGACTTTAATAGGATCTGAACTGTTATTTTTTCTTGCACCCAATTTTTGACAAAAGACGATCAACATTTTTTTTTTAATTGCACTGTATATATATTTTTATTGATTCGCAAGGAGATTTTTTTCTGAATATAAAATTGTAGACAAATTTATTCATACATCAAACTTAAGTCGAGAAATTTAGGATTAAAAAAATAAATAAAAAGTCAAGTATCCATTGTAAACATTATACAGACCCTATTTTAAATGTCAAAAGTGACAGTGACAGCCATTGATACAATACTGCAACGATTTTTAATTATTTTATAATTAAAATGTTGTGCTTCTACAGAAACCGTTTTTCAGTTCTTGCATCATTTTTATTATGAAATTATTAAAAATCATTGCAGTAATGACTGACACTGTCACTTTTGACTTTTGGAATAGGCTCTCTATATTGTTTACTATGGGTACTTGATTTTTTTTTAATCCTCACTTTTTCGACTTTGGTTTGGATAAAATCGTTTACAAAATTAGATTCAGAAAAAAATCTCCTTGCGGATCAGTACAAAGTATATATACAGTGCAATTTGAAAAAAAAAAGTTGATCGTCTTTTGTCAAAAATTGGACGCAAGAAAAAATATCAGTTCAGTCCATATTAAAGTCTTTCAAAAATCATTTAATTTGATGTTTTATTTATTCAAATTGGATCAAAAATAAGCGAGATACAGCACCAAAGGTTTTTCGTCAGTCACCCTGTATAATTTTCGAGTACTCTATTTTTTTTATTTTAAATCCTAGAGTTGCTTTTTTTTTCAATTTTTTCCTTGAATTTTGGAAGCTTTCATTTCGTGGTACATTTTCGATTTTTTGTTTGTTTTCTTAATTTAAAAAATCTATGATTTTAATCATTTTAAAGTGTTCTATAATTTCTAATAATTTAAAATTCTCTGAAATTCTATTGAAGTTCATGTCTCAGAAATTTTATTTTCCCCACGCCTTAGAGTTCTTAGTAAGCGTTTTTTAAACTCACTCCTTTCTAGACTTTAAGAGTTGGTGAATTTTAGGATTTTTAAATATTCTTAAGTTCTAAAATGTATAATCAATTGCCGAGATAAACTTAAGTATACTCCACCTTGCTATTCTAATCTAACATTCTTGTAATTTAGAATGCTCTAACAGTATTAATTTTAAAGAGTTTTCGGAATTCTAAAGTTGCCATTTTGTTCCAATTTCTTTGATTTTAATTATTTTGAAAGTGTTTTAATCTAAAATATTAGAGTTTTCAGATGACTATTCCAGAGTTCTGTAATTCCTAATAATTGAGAAATTAAAAAAAAAAATCTAGCAGATGACAGTTAACAGATAACAGTTGACTGATCACCATTAACATTTACAGTTTTCAAATTATCAGTTGACAGTTGAAAGATGATAGATGACAATTAACAGATTAAAGTTGACAGATGACAGTTGATATTTGACAGTTAACATTGACTGATTTCAAGTGACATTCAACATTCATAGTTGACAGAAGACAGTTCATAATTGACAGTTGACCGATGACAGTTAATATTAACTGATGACAGTTGACAGATAGCAGTTAACAGATGATAATTGACAGATGAAAGTTGAAAGATGACAGTTAATATTGACTGATTATAAATGACAGTCTGTTGACAGATGAAAGTTGAACATTAACGGATTACAAATGACAGCTGACAGTTGTTAGACAATTGGTAGTTAACAGATTACTGTTAATACGTGTATTTGACAGATTACAGTTGACAGTTAACAGAAAACAGTTGACTGATGACTGTTAACATTCACGGTTTTTAAATGTCACTTGACAGTAAACATAGTTGACAGATAACAGATGACAATTAACAGATTATAGTTGACAGATGACAGTTGATAAATGACAGTTGAAATTTAAGGATTACAGTGACATTTAATTTTGATATATGACAGTTAATAGTTGACAGTTCACAATTGACAGATGTCAGTTGACAGATGACAGTTAACATTGACACATTATAAATGACAGCTGGTAGTTGACAGATGACAGTTATTATTGACGGATTACAAATGACAGTTATCAGTTGTCAGATGATAGATAGCAATTGGTAGATGACAGATTACAATTAACAGGTGTAGTTGACAGATGACAGCTGACAGTTAACAGATAACAGTTGACTGATGACTGTAAACATTCACGGTTTTCAAATGACAGTTGACAGATGACAATTAACAGATTATAGTTGACAGATGACTGTTAACATTGCCGGATTACAAGAGACATTTAACGTTGATAGATGACAGTTGACAGATGACAGTTAACATTGACGGATTATAAATGACAGTTGTCAAATAACACTTGAAAGATAATAGTTGACTGATGACAGTTAACATCTGGTAGTTGACAGATAACAGTTAACAGATGATAGTTGACAGATGACAGTTCATAAATGACAGTTCAGTATTGACGGATTACAGTTGTCAGATAACAGTTGACAGATGAAAGTTACAAATTGCAGTTATCAGTTGTCAGATGACAGATAGCAATTGGTAGATGACAGATTACAGTTAACAGGTGTAGTTGACAGTTAACAGTTGACTGATGACTGGAAACATTCACGGTTTTCAAATGACAGTTGTTAAATGGCAGTTGACAGATGACAATTAACAGATTATAGTTGACAGATGACAGTTAACATTGGCGGATTACAAGAGACATTTAACGTTGATATATGACAGTTGATAAATGCCATTTAATATTGACAGATTACAAATGACAGTTGACAATTGTCAGACAATAGTTGACAGATAAAAGTTAACAAATGACAGTTGACTGTTGACAGATGACAGTTAAACTTTGACGGATTACAAATGACAGTTGACAGTTGTTAAATGACAGATGACAATTGGTAATTAAAATATTACTGTTAACACGTGTAGTTGACAGATGACTGTTGATAGATTACAGTTGACAGTTAACAGGAAACAGTTGACTGATGATTGTTAACATTCACGGTTTTTAAATGTCACTCGACAGTAGATAATTGACAGATAACAGATGACAATTAACAGATTATAGTTGACAGATGGCAGTTGATAAATGACAATTCAAATTGACGGATTACAAGTGACATTTAACGTTGATATATGATAGTTGGTAGTTGACAGATGACAGTTTACAATCAACAGATGATCTTTGACCAATGTCAATTGACAGATGACAGTTAACATTGACGGATTACAAATGACAGTTGACAGTTGTTAGATAACAGTTGACAGATAAAAGTTACAAATTACAGTTATCAGATGACAGATAGCAATTGGTAGATGACAGATTTCAGTTAACATGTGTAGTTGACAGATGACAGTTGACAGTTAACAGATTGACAATTGTCAGACAATAGTTGACAGATGAAAGTTAACAAATGACAGTTGACTGTTGACAGATGACAGTTAAACTTTGACGGATTACAAATGACAGTTGACAGTTGTTAGATGACAGATGACAATTGGTAAATAAAATATTACTGTTAACACGTGTAGTTGACAGATGACTGTTGATAGATTACAGTTGACAGTTAACAGAAAACAGTTGACTGATGATTGTTAACATTCACGGTTTTTAGATGTCACTCGACAGTAGATAGTTGACAGATAACAGATGACAATTAACAGATTATAGTTGACAGATGGCAGTTGATAAGTGACAATTCAAATTGACGGATTACAAGTGACATTTAACGTTGATATATGATAGTTGGTAGTTGACAGAGGACAGTTTACAATCAACAGATGATCTTTGACCGATGTCAGTTGACAGATGACAGTTAACATTGACGGATTACAAATGACAGTTGACAGTTGTCAGATAACAGTTGACAGATAAAAGTTACAAATTACAGTTATCAGATGACAGATAGCAATTGGTAGATGACAGATTTCAGTTAACATGTGTAGTTGACAGATGACAGTTGACAGTTAACAGATAACAGTTGACTGATGACTGTAAACATTAACTTTTTTTAAAGACAGCTGACAGTTGTTAATTAACAGATTATATTTGACAGATTACATTTATCAAGTGTCAACATTGGCGGATTACAAGTGACATTTAACGTTGATATATGACAGTTGATAAATGACAGATGACATTTAATATTGACGGATTACAAATGACAGTTGACAATTGTCAGACAATAGTTGACAGATGAAAGTTAACAAATGACAGTTGACTGTTGACAGATGACAGTTAAACATTGACGGATTACAAATGACAGTTGCCAGTTGTCAGATGACCTTTGAAAGATGACAGTTCTCAGATGACAGTTGACAGTTAACAGGTAACAGTTGACTGATGACTGTTAACATTCACGGTTTTCAAATAACAGCTGACATTTGTTAAATTGCAGTTGACAGTAGACAGTTGACAAATGACAGATGAAAGATGACAATTAACAGATTATAGTTCAGAGCTGGCAGTTGATAAATGACAGTTAATATTGACGGATTACAAGTGACATTTAACTTTGATATATGATAGTTGATAGTTGACAGATGACTGTTGAAAGATGACAGATTTCGTTAATATTGACTGATGACAGTTGACAGGTAGCAGTAAACAGATGAAACTTGACAGATGATTGTTAACATTCACGGTTTTCAAATAACAGTTGACATTTGTTAAATGGCAGTTGAAAGTAGACAGTTGACAGATGACAGATGAAATATGACAATTAACAGATTATAGTTCAAAGATGACAGTTAATATTGACGGATTACAAGTGACATTTAACGTTGATATGACAGTTGATAGTTGAAAGATGACAGTTCACAATTGATAGACGATATTTGACAGATGACAGTTTACCGATGAGAGATTTCGTTAATATTGACTGAGGACAGTTGACAGATATCAGTTAACAAATGATAGTTGACAGATGACTGTTAACATTCACGGTTGATTTTCAAATAACAGTTGACATTTGTTAAATGGCAGTTGACAGTAGACATTTGACAGATGACAGATGAAATATGACAATTAACAGATTATAGTTCAGAGATGACAGTTGATTAATGACAATTAATATTGACGGATTACAAGTGACATTAAACGTTGATATATGACAGTTGATAGTTGACAGATGACAGTTAATATTGGCGGATTACAAATGCCAGTTGTAAGATAAGTTGGCAGATGAAAGTTGAAAGATAACAGTTAACAGATGAAAGTTGACAGATGACAGTTAACATTGACAGTTGAAAGTTGTCAGATGGCAGATGGCAATTGGTAGTTGACAGAGTACAGTTAACGGGTGCAGTTGACAGATGACAATTAACAGATAACATTTGACTGATGACTGTTAACATTAACTTTTTTTAAAGACAGCTGACAGTAGTTAAATGACATTTGACAGTTGACTGTTGACATATGACAGATGACAATTAATAGATTATAATTGACAGATGGCAGTTGATAAATGAGTTCATATTGACAAATGACATTTGACGTTGATATATGATAGTTGATGGTTGGCAGATGACAATTCACAATTGACAGATGGCATTTGACAGATAAATGACAAATATCAGAAACGAACGTTACTTATACATTACAGGTGTCAGTGTGCAATCAAATGTTTATATTAGTAAGCAAAATTATTTTATTTTACAGTACAATAGAACTTTTTAAATAAAAATTGACATTAAATTACATAACTGTAAATACAACAGACAGTTGACTCATCGCAGTTAGCAGTGATGAATTGCAAAAGATACCTGGCAGATGGCAATTGATAGAAGACAGCTGACCGTTGACAGTTTACAGTTAACTGATGACTGTTAATATTGACAGATTATAATTGATAGTTGACAGATAATATTTGTTAGATGACAGATATCAGTTAATACACGATAGTTGACAGTTAACACATACCAGTTGACTGATAACCGTTAGCATTGATGAATTACAAAAGACAGTTGACAGATACATTTGTCAGATGACAGATGCCAGTTGAAACATGATAGTTGACAGATAACAGTTGGCAGTTGACAGTTATCAGATACCAGTTGTTAACAGATGATAGTTGATAGATGACAGTTAACATTGACGGATTACAAATGACAGTTATAAATGACAGTTGCCAGAATACAGATGGCAGATGACAGTTGACAGATAGTAGTTGATATATGACAGTAGACAAATAACAGTAAATATTGACGGATGACAAATGATAATTGTTCTCACACTGTCTACAATTTTTGTAATTTTAAGAGTGCTCTGAAATCAACAGTTTTCAAAATTCCTAAAAATTAGAAATAAATTTCTAAAGTTTTTTAGTTTCCAGACTTTCTAGAGTTTTAGATTAATGATTCTAGAATCTAAAATTCTTAGTAATTTATACAGATTTTGTTTTGTCATTTAATTTTACAATTTTCTAGACTTTGCGTATTTTTTAAATTTATTATTATAGAGTTTTTAGATATATTATTAATCATTCTTTAACAATCTGAAATTGTAGTTACTAAACGCATGTGTCATAGTTCTTAGTCAGTTTGAGTTCTTCTAAAGATCACACGCAGAGTTCTATAATTATTTTAATTCTATTGTAATGCTATATTTTTAATTGTTTTCAAAATGCCAGTACATTCTAAAGTCTGCGAATTTTTTGTTTTGTTTTCAGACTTTTCAGAATTTAAAAGTTTTTTACTTAATAAAATATTGACACAGTTATTAGGTTTCAACAAGTTTTTATTAATTTTTAGACTTCTTTTGTCATCCAGTAGTTTATAAATTTAAACTTTATGGGTTTCTGAAATTTGTAATAATTTCAGGGTATTCCAAAATACTAGATTTCAGTCTTGTGTTTTTTGTGTGCGGCTTGGAAACAATGCAACCGAAACATTTCAGATGCTTCAGGAGGCCTTTGAGGATGAATGCATTTCAAGGTCACAGACCGGGAGGTAGGGCAAGACGTTCTGGAGGAAATTTCCGATGAACCCCGTTCTGAACGCGGCTTTTTTGTCGTCCATTTTGAGTTAGTACCACAGGGAGAAACTCTCATCTCGGCCTTTTACTTGCTGATGCTCAAGAGATTGAAACCCTGAATCCCGCGCGCGATTGCTGATTTCAAAAACATGGACACACGGCCTTCATACCATTTTTTTGGCCCGGAGCAACCCTCCAGCCCTATTAGAACTTCGTGCGACTCTTCTTTCCGACTTAAGAGATTTCTTAATTTTAAGTTTTAAATTTTAGAATTAACAAGAATCTAGATTTCGTTTTTTTTGAAATTTCAGTTTTCACACTCTTTTAAAATTTTACAATTCTTATACCTTTTACAGTATTCTAAAATTCTACATTTTTAACAGTTCTTAGATTTTTAAAATTCTGTAAATTCTAAAATTCTGAGACTTTTTTTAGAATCTTTGATAAATCAAGAATTTTTTAAAATTCCATTGTCAGAATTCTAGACTTTTAAAGAGCTTCAAAATTCTTAAATTATTATTCTGAGGCTTAACTTCTAGTTTCCAGACTTTATAAAGTGCTAAAATTATGAATAATTAATTGTTAATTAAATTTTGTTGATAGTCAAATTTTTATATATAAAAGCTTTCGAAAACCTTCACATTTATTAAAATATTGAATTTATCCTATTATTCTAATAATCTATATACTATAAAAATATTGTTTCGAGTGATTGTGTTTATTTGACTATACATATAATTTATACAACTATGTAATTAGAAACTGACTACTTATAGTAGTGCAACATTTTCTTCACAATTCTAGAAATTAATCAAATTCCCTCCCGAGATACTGTTTATTTTTTCCACAAGCCGCAATCGAAAGTCCCGGGATGTATAATTTGCACAGTAATTCGAGGTATATACGCAAAAACGCCACCCTCGCCGCCCTGTGCCAGTACGTCGAGGACGAACGATAAGAAGCATCCCCGCGCGGCCAGATAGGGGCGCGATGGGTCTCTCCATTCCCGGATACCCGGGTCCCTTTATTAATAAATTACCCTGACCCTGCGCATACATTACGCCCACCCCGGATCCGAGAAAGGAGTAAATTTTGAAATACGGCCATGCGGGCATGAAATACGGCCGTTATTTAAATGACTACTTTTGAACTTTTCGTACCTAATGTATTTATAGATAAATGCACGTTAAAACTTTAAATAAGGGTATTTGAAATACAACTATTTAATATTATAGATTGAATGTGCATTGGAAACATAAATGATTAAATAATGGAATTTGATTTAATTGCAAAAAAATATCATTATATTAATATTTTAAATTAAGATAATAAGAAAATAACTAATAATTAGAAAAAACTCGAAAATATTTTGTAAATCTACAACAAATGAGTCTTATTAAGACTACAAAAACAAATCACTTTTGAAACAACTACTTCTCTGGGTAATTTTTAGGTAATTTTATTTAAATTTTTTTTTTATTGTAAAGATTACAAACAATTTTCTAGCCGTATTTTAAAGGAAAATAATGATTCAATTGAACCCTAAGATATGTATTTTTAAGTGTTCTTTGAAAAAGGTTTCTTTCTTTCTTCCACTCTCTGAAAAAAAGTGAACAGTTGTAAATAACATTTTTTCAACTTTTTAAATATATTTTCAACTATTTCAAAATCGACTTTTTTTAAATATATTTCAGCTATTTTTAAGCAATTATTGCTCTTTTAATCAAATTTCAATTGTTTTTTGTTTGTATAATTTTACCTGTTTTTGATTAATTGTTTCTTCTTTAAGAAATATATCTTTTTAAGATATTTACCTGTTTAAACTATTATTATTATTAAAATTAATTGTATTTTTTCTATTTTTCTACTGCATTTTTTATTGTTGTGAAATTTTAAGCAAATTTAAATTTAATTGAAGTAAAAACATTTCATTTTTATTTTAAAGAATAAATTTATTTTTTTCAAATGTTTTCCTTAGTAAAAGTTTGAACTGTTTCTTTTTCTCAACACTTTTTCTTAATTTTTGTCTTCCATTTGTAAATCTCGATTATTTTTTTGTTTTTGGTAAAATTTTAAGTGTTTCAATTGTTTTTTGTAAAATTTCAGCTGATTTTTTAATAAATATAAATAAAAATGTTGTATCCTTTCTTCACACTTTATTTTCACAATATTTTATTTATTTTAATGTTTAATTACTCTTCACGAATCTCAAAAACAAATATCGATTTTAATGAAGAAAAGACACGATTACTTTTACGTTTTACATCTTTATTTAAAATTACACGTGACTATAGTTTCGACTAACAGCTAGTCATTATAAAACATAAACATGACTAGCTGTTGGACACAGGTGTAATTTAAAATAAAGTGGCAAAACAAAAAAGTAATTGTGTTTCCTTCTCCATTATATTCAAGATATACCACAAAGTAAACTCCTTCACAATTAAATATCGATTTATTTTTGAGTAATTATTTTTATATTTCAGTTGGTATATCTATGGCAAATTCCATTTGTTTCTCTCTCTGTCTCTTCTCTCTCTCTATTTCTGAAAATAATCAAAACAGTTTTTTCAACTTTAATTAATTTTTAGTAAAATTTAAACAATTTTTTTAATAAACGTAAACATGTTTTGTTTTGCTAAATCATAATTGTTGTAAATTTCAACTGTTAAACAAGGTTAGAAATGTATTTTTTTAGAATATAAAAGCTATTGAAGTGCTAAACAAATAAAACTGTTTTTGTTGTAATTTCAACTATTTTAAAGAATTTTTCTTAACCGTTTTATTACTTAGTAAATATAAATTATTTTTTAGGACTTTTCGTAAATTTTCAACTGTTTTCATTATTTCTGTTTTTTTTTTTAGTAAAATTTTATTTTTTAGCAATTATTACTTCAATTACAAATTTCACAGTTTTTTTTTAAAGAAATGTTCTACTGTTTCTTCTTACTCGTATGTTGTAAAACTATAATTTTGATCAACTATTTTTCTACGTCAAATTTATTTTTTTGTGAAATGTTTTTATAAATGCTTTTATACAAAACTTTATTTGTTTTCAACATTCAATTTTTTAAGCAAAATTTCATCTATTTAACCAAGCTTAAACATGTTTTATACACAGGGTGTCCCATTTTATTACGGTCTCAAATAACTTGAAAATGCATCGTAACGAAAAATGTGCCGAATGGAAACTTTCATAGTTTCGAGGGGGACATCGGATTCTGACAAAATACTCCCCCCAGACCCCAAGGGGGGCCGGGAAGGGGAGTCAACTTGAAAATCTTAAATGGGAACCCCTATTTTTTATGGCAGGTTCGGAAAGAGCGTAAAAAATATGCATTTTTTATCTGGCGCCTTTTTTCAAATTCCACACAGATGGCGCTAGAATCGTAAAAATGGTGATGTGGCCATCATAGTACTTTCCCTATATTTTTCTCGAAAACTACCAGGTTTATGTAAAAATACTATTCTTAATCATTTATTATTATTTTTAAATTCTTTACAATTACTTGGTATTAAATTTCCTCGAAACTATGGAAGTTTCCATTCGGCACATTTTTCTTTACGATGCATTGTTTTCAAGTTATTTGAAATGGGACACCCTGTATATAAAGAATATAAATTTTTGACCTATTAATAAAGAATTAAAGTTTTAATTTGTTCTTATTATGTTTCTTTTTCTTCCTTTTTTTAAACTTTTTTTGTAATGTGTTATTTGTTAGTAAAATTTCAACTGTTTCAGTTTTTTTATTTAATAAAAATTAATTTTCAATTTTTTAATTAAATTTCTACAAGTTTCTTTTTTATTGAAATTGTTTTGTGTTTAAGAAATTTTATTCTTTTTTAAGGGCATTGCACTTTTCATTAAGAAAAATGTATAAAGAATAAATAAACAATAAACTATTAAAAAATGTTTTTCAATTTTGTTTTCTATTTTTCTTAATAATAATAATAACAATTTATTTCTTATCAAATTGTACATTCAATGTCAGAGAAATGTAAATAAAGTTAATTAGTAGGTTTAATAATGTTTCTATAGTATTATATTATTATTTATTATTATTATATTATATGTTATTATTATTTTTTTAATGAAATTTCAATTCAAAAATGTTTTTTTAAGGAAACTTTTAACTAAACAAAATTCAACAGCATTAAAACATATGTTTTTTATGTAGATTAAAATATTTTTTTCTGGAAATGTTTAAACTACTTCTTTAAAAACGTTTTATTAATTTTTTTTTCAGTAAAAATTTCAACTGATTTAAATATAATATTTTCCGTATGCCTTATTTTTTGTAAAAAAAATCTGTTTCAACTATTTTAAAAATTAAAAAAAAAAACAATTATATTTTGATAAATTTCAATTATTTTGAATGCAACTTTAATATTGTTTATTAAAAATATATTTAAGCATGGTTAAAACTGTTTTTTTTTTGAGAATAAAAATATTATTTAAAAACTTTTAAATTGCCTATTAAATTTTTTTTAACTGTTTTATGAATTATTTCTTTAGCACCTATTCATCTAGTATTATCTTTTATTTTTTCATTTATAAAATTCTTAATCTTAAATATACCAGGTGTTCGATAAAAAACGCCCAACGCTAAAAAACATTACAAATACAATGAAATGGCAGTAATTACATATTTTTTCAAAATTAACTTCATTGGCAAATGATAGTCAACTTTAAATTTTTAAATGGGTGCATATACTTTTCGTATTGTAATATACTAAAAAAAATAATAATAAATCTTATTTATTCGTATAATAAATGTAGTGTGCCTTGAAAAACAAATGTAATTTGTTGTAAAAACAAGCTAATAATAAATGGTTGACATTACTTTACAACAAATGACATATTTTATCGTGCTTTTTTTCCAAAAAAAATATTTATTAGTATTATGTGACCTACGCAAGCCTCAAGAAAGATTAGTAAAAATGTAGACCTGAAAGAGTTTTAGTATTATTCCTCTCTTTCTTTCTTTAATCTTATATTTTTTTTCTTTCTCAGCGGTTTGTTTATTTGTAGTCACTCTCTCTTTCTTTCTGATACCATAAATACATTATCCCCTTTCTCTCTATCTTCTTCACTTGTTTTGTCTCTAAACATACGTGTCCTTTTATACCCTTTGGATTCCTATACCTTTATCACCCTCCCGCTTTGTCTATTGGTTCTTTATTCAAAATAAAACGAATAATTTTGTTTATATCACTTTTTTAATAACACTTGTTACTATAGTTTCGACAACTTCAGCTTGTCTTTATTAAAAAGTGATATAAAGTTATTCGTAAGCATAAAAATGTATCACGAAGTAAAAGCCTCTACAATTCCTTATTTATTGGTTCTTTAATTTGATATTTATTTTATCTTTTCTTTATATCTATATCTCTTACTCTTCATCTATCTATCCGATATTATATTTACTTCTTTCTTTTCCTGTCGATCTCACTATCTTTATCTCTCTGTTTCTCTTTCTCTTTCTCTATCTTTGTCTTTTATATTTCTCTCTATCTTTTTGTTTCTAATTCTTTCTATGTTTCGTTCTCTCTACTTTGTCTGTGATTTATCATGTCTAACTTTCTTTCTCTGGTCTTATTTTTCTTCTTTCTCTGTACTTCTCTGTATTATGTGAATCACTTCATCTTAAATTTTCTTCTCTCTCTTCCTGCCTCTTGTCTCTTTCTCTCTCTCTCTCTCTCTCTCAGTGTGGATTACACTATTTTATTATGTTTTTTTGACAAATATTTTTTGCTAATATTATATGATTTACATAAGCCTCAAGAAGGGATAGTAAAAATGTGGATCTGAAAGAGTTTTAGTATTATTCGTCTCTTCCTCTCTCTCTGGTCTTATATTTTCTTCCTTCTCTTTCTGAGATTTTTTAAATTGTATTAATTGTAGTCTCTCTCCCTGTCATTCTAGTATTATATTTCTTCTCCTTTTTCTGTCTGAACTTGAAACTTATTTCTCTCTAATAATTAGAAAAACACGAAAATATTTTCGTAAAATCTACAACAAACAAAAATATTTTCGTGTTTTTTCTAATTATTAGTGAATTTTCTACAACGTAAAGGACTTATATATTTTTATTATTTCTCTCTATTTTCCTCTATCTTTTTCACTTGCTTTGTCTCTTAATCATACGCTTCCTTCATTTTCCCCTTCTGGAATTTTGCACCTTGATTCTCTTCTTGCTTTATATATGTATCCCTCCATTCATTCGTCAATCTATCTGATCTTATATTTACTCCTTTCTTTTCCTAAACATCACTATATCTTTATCACTTTTTATCTCTTTTTCTTTGCTCTTATATTTCCATTTCTATTTCTCCTTTTGGATTTTATCTCTATATGATATTACATTTCCTTATATTCTTCCTGTGGATTTTTTCATCCTTTTCTAATTCTTAGATTTCCTCTTCTCTTTGTTTATATCTTTATCTGATATTATATTTATTTATCCTCTCTTTATCACACTCTATCTCTTACTCAATTTTCGTATATTTCGATCACTCTATCTTTCTCTATTATCTTATATTTCTCTCTATTTAGTTTCTCTCTTTCTTCTATTTCTCTCTAATTTTCTCTTTTATCTTAATTTTAATTTTTATTTCCAATCTTTCTCTCTGAGCTTATATTTAATTCTCTCTTTCTCTATATTTATCTTGTTTTCCCCTCATATATATGTCATATTTACTTTTAAATCTCTCTCTCTCTCTCTATCTCTATCCCTCTCTATCTGATCTTATATTTATTTCATTTTCTCTCTCAATAATTTCTCTATTTTTATCACTTTTTCTTCTCAATAATCTATTCTCCCTGTTCCTTTTTCTTCGCTTCATATTACCTCTCTTTTTTTCCTGGTCTGATCTTTTCCTCTTTATCTGTGGTTTGTTTTACATTAATTCTTCTCTCTTTCTCTCTAAACTTATATTTTCTTTATCTCTGTAGATCTCTTTGATCACCCAAATTCTCTTAATTATCTCTTTTTCGCTTTTTCCACTTTAATTGCTCTACCACTTACTCTGCAGTTCTCTAAACTTATATATTATTTTCTCTATCTTTATCTCTCTTTCTTTATTTTTCTATCTGATATTATATATAGTTTTATCTCCATCTCTCTCTATCTGATCTTATATTTACTTCCTTATTTCCCTGTAGATTTCTTTATCTTTAATCACTTTCTCGCTTTTTGTATGGTTTTCGAATCTTATATTTCCTTTTATTTTAATTTTATTTCTTTTCTCGTTCTCTCGTTCTATCTGATCTTATTATTTAGTTCTTTCTCTCTTTGTAGTATTCTCTATCTATTACAATTTATTCCAAGAAGAAGTTGTAAATAAATTGAATTTTTAACATTATACATCTCTCTCTCTCTCTCTCTCTCTCTCATTATGTCTGTGGTTTCCTTTATATTGAATTCTCTTTCTCTATCTCTCTTTCTTTCTGTTTGTGGTCTCTTTTATCCTAATTTTCTCTTTCCTTCTCTCCCCCTCTCTCTGCATGTGATCTCATTTAACTTGATTTCTCTATATCTCTTGTTTTTTCTTTTCTCTCTCTCTCTCTCTTTTTTCTCTCTCTTCCATTTTCTATGTGATTTTTAAACATTTTAATTTACTAAACGTGTCTCAAAAATACTTAAAGCGTTGAAGGAGAGACTAAAAGCATTTAAAGATACTTCTATTCTTTATTTTATCCACATCTATCTCTCTTTCAGCAGATTTTTTGTTCTTTATCTTCATTTTTTATGATGACTTTACCATAATGTCTTTAAACTTTTTTTCTCTTCTATAAATTTGTAGAAACTTTGAATATGAAAAATGTAATTTTATATCTCTTTTGCCAGAAGAATTTATAACTTAGTTCATGTGTACGAGTGATCTGCGGTCTTTTTTTCTCTCTCTCTCTTTCTCTGTAGATTTTTCTATCCTAATCTCTCTTTCTCTCTTTTTGTGTGGAGAAGAAGTTGAATGTAAAAGATGCGTGAAGGACAATTTGGAAGGAACAAGCAATTACTATTTAGTAATGATGAGGTTTCAGCTCGATCAAAAGAGAGATAGAGAGAAATAGAGAGAATAAAGCTATAAAAAACGGGACGAAACTAAGTAATAAATTATTTTGTCTTAAATATATTCAACTGTTATATTTTAATATAGAATCATATGAAAGCATGCAATGGTATAAAGAGAACGTGACAGAGAGAAGTTTAAAGATAAAGGAAACATAACGAGGAAATGTTCATTGGTAGGAATAACAGATTCAGAATTAAATAGAAGCTATTTGGAGTATTATAAGGATTGCGAATTTTAGATAAAGATTTCTCGCAAACTTGTAAATTATGGATAGTAGCAATCCAGGATTCAGAGAAAAGAATATTACCGTAGTCTAATTTGTTAGATTATTTTCTGAATAATTTTGCCCTGGTTATAATTTTTGTATTGCTGGAAGCTGTTTTTGATTTATGGTGATACCCAAGTATTTTATGAAAGTAGAAGGAAAAATGAGAGATAGGCAAATGTGAAGAATTATTATTTATAAAGATTAATACTAATTCGTAATTTTGCAAACATTATAATATTAAAGAAAATAATATTTAGTATTATTACGATTTAATTAAATTTCATAACCCTTACGCTGAACCTAATAAACATTCCTCATTATCCATTAACGTTCGTCGGAGTGTTACACATCAAGAGTTCGCAGCAACTGTGTCACTATATACTATAAATAAATGCAGAAAGAAGAGCGGCGTATAATTAGCGTACATTTCGCGTAATTAATTTAATTTACAACGACCCGCACCTGTCCACCACACTAACTTATTTCTTTTTTATCATTTACAGTCATGGTAAATAACGAAATGTCGGAGGACATGCTGGGGGAAACCGGAGATGGGAGCGGAGACTGCACGGAGACGAGCGCCACGTCGAGCGACTCGCACCCGAAGAGCGAATCCTCACCGTCTGCCAAGGAGGCGGACGAGCCGGCCGGCTCAGCCGACGAGAACGTCAGACTGAGTCCGACTAGTCTATTCTGCAGCGTGCCTCTCAACAGAGACGTACAAACTATCATAGATACATTTCCAAAGACTGAAGCCGAGAAGGCGGGGAAGAAGACTAGGAAGATACCGTGCTTGTACTGCGACAGGACGTTCGTGGCCGACAACCTGAGGCAGAAGCACGTGGAGCGTTCGCACTCCATCAAGCAGGCGCGACGTTCCAGCTCCAGGTTCCAGCAGTCGATCGCCACGGTGACATGTTTGTTCTGCAACAAGTTCACACTCACTGAAAACAAACTCAACGACTTATTCCAACACTTGGTGACGGCCCATCCGACGAAGTACTTCGGCTGTCTACCATGCCAGGAGCGTTTCGCTTCGTCCACACAGCTCGAGGAACACAATGATCACACACACGGGATCACGCGCGAGGTTAAAGTGCAATCAACTGAAGAAGTTAGTGATACGAAAACGAATAGTGCAATTACAGATAGCAGTGTAGTGAAAACCAGGCATAAAGCCAAAATTAAAGACGAGAGTGAACAATCGGATGAAACCAAGCCGGTGCTGCGGCGAGGCAGGCAGCAGGTTCTACAGAAAGAACTAAAGCATAAAAAAATTGCTATTAAAAGTACAAAGCTGGGCATTAAACGTAGTGTCCGCCTACAGACTAAAGTGGTCCCTAATAAGGGCAAAAAACGCCCAAAGCCTAAAGAGAGGGTGGTCGAGGAACCTAAATTAGAGAAGGACAAAGAAGTTAAAGTTTCCTCAACGGAAAACCCTTACCCCACATTCGACGCATTTTACAGGGTCAAAAAAATCACCGACCATTCGATAGACAACTTGCGAATAACCTCACTGACATTCAACGACGTCTTCGACCAAGCATTCTACACCCGAATCAAATGTAACATACGCGAAAACCTTCTCAACCATCTCGACGGTAAGCTCTTCAAGAACGAGGAGTCCGAAAGCAGAATCTCGAATTTTGAAAAGACCCAACCGGAATTCCCCACATCGGAAAATTACGGTTGTGAAATTTCTCTAAACGCAGCTACGCCAGTAGCAGCTAGCTTACTCACAGCACAATTCGGAGATGATCCCGAATCGCAAATCGAATACGGCTCGAAAGCCTCGAAGAAAAAATCGACACCGAAACAGGACGAGGTCCATTACAAGTATTTCACGCGTAGAAAATATCAAGCCAGTATTTTAGAAAGTAAGGAGAACAGGGATTTATCCAAGCTCGACATGTGGACGCAGCTGGTGATCAAACGTAGGCAGCAGAAAATCCTACAAGAGACGAAATCCGACAGAGAGAAATTAGACTATAAAAAGGGTGAGGAGTACAGGGCCAAAAAGCAGAATCAAGAGCTGAATCGGATTTTGGATAGGCGCGGCCCGTTCGAGGACCTCAAGGAGGAGGCCAATAAAAAGGCGGCTTTAGAGGGCAACTTTAATCAGGAAGCCCATTCCGACGTTACCTTCATTTTAGACGACATCCTCGGCAGCGTCTTCTCTAAAGTAATCGAGGACGTGGAAATCAAAACGGAATTAACCGACTCGGAAATACCTAGCTATTTAAATTTAAGAAAGGCGTCGCTGACGAACGAAAGCTACGTAGATAAGTCCGATAAGATCACCTTGATCTGTTCGTCCCAAGAAACCGAAAACTTCGAAGCGGCCGACATATTGCCGAAGGACAAAAACGCTCTGGTGGAATTGACCGGGGAGTGGGCCAGGTCTCGACTGTACATATGTGCGGCTTGCGGTTTAAAAATGGCGAACATCAAATCGCTAATCGATCACAAGAACTTGATACATCAGAACGTGTGGTGTCAGCATTACGAGTTCGTCGGGAATCAGGGTGAGTTTTACAGACACCTCAGCATACCGGGATTGGGGAAGATGGAACGGATCGAGACGAATTGTACGTACAAGGTGTGGAAGCGGAGCGAGGCGCGTGTTTGTACCAAGTGCAATAAGCAGTGTAATTCGTTGGGTGAGTTGCATAGGCACGTGCTCGAATGCGGCGAAGATTGGAGCTGGATGTTGGTGAGGAAGAAGTGCAAGTATAAGCCGTTCGGTGCCAAGACTAGGAAAAAACGACGAGGTATGTATTAAATTTTTTACTAAAATTGGAGGTTGGGTTAGAGGACACCCACCCACCCTACATATACTTTTGAACTTTTATTACTGACACTATCTTCGTTACAAAAAACAACAAAATTGTTATGACTGATGTTTAGTAAAAACACACTGTTCTTTAGCTGAAGTTTAAAAATATCTGTAGCGTGAGTGGGTGGCCACAAAACATTTGCTCATATAAACAAAACATTCCTAAAAGAAGGAGTAATTACCTTCATTACAAATATCTTTTTAAAATTGATTAAACTTTGAGTTAAACCAGCGTGTATATTCAACTGATTGGAGGGTGGGTTAGAGGACACCCACCCACCCTACATATACCTTTAAACATTCATCACTGACACTGTTTTTGTTAGCAAGTTTTTCCATTTTCATCAGATGATGATTCAGTATTAGAACCTTCGAATTCTTTAATTTGCTTATTGTCATCTACATTTGATGGATTTTTTGGATTAAGCTGAATCTCATCTTTAAATTTCCGAATATAATTCATTTTTACATTCTTTTATTTTCTTCTTTTTTGTAATTTATGGCTACTTATTTATTCAAAGTTTCTAACTGAAGAAACAATGTTTATGTTTTCATCTACATCGCGATCAAATACTTCGTTTGTGTTATATGAGAAGGAAATAAGACGATTCGAACATTATTCCCTTCTCATATAATACCATGGAAGTATTTGATATCGCTTACCAAACTCATATCGGAAGAACAGCGCTCATCGGATTTATTCGATATTTCGTCGATGTACTGAAAATTGGTTTTATTTTCTATGACATTCTCTAAGAGCGAGATTTGCGTTTCGAGAAAAGCGCCCTTCGAGTGTGGTAATTTATTGCTCATATTCATATGATTGGTGAAGGTTGATTTAGGAAGATTAAACATGATTGAGTCCGAATCGAAAATTTTTCTCTCGCCCAAACTTTTATAACGTTTGATCTCCTGCATTTCGTTAGAGGTATCAATATTGTCTTCAGGTACTGGCTTGTTTAAAACGTCACTGATTATATCGGCTAGTTTCAGGGTGTCGTTATTGGTTTTCAAACTGAATGGTGAGGGTACTAAAATGGATTTTTGAATATCTTCCTTTTCCTCTTTCTTTGCACGCTCTTCAACTTCCCTAGCTTCAATCTCAGATAATTTCGCTATGTGTGTTAACGTCCTTTTATGCTTGATTAAACTATCAATCCTTACAAACTTCTTATCACATATATCGCAATAATTATCAGGGGTTGAAATATGACGGTCTTTCTTCTTCAAATTCTTCCCTTTCTTCTTTTTACTCGATTTTATCTTTAGTTTCGAATTTATTTTATTAGTATCATTAGGTAATTCAAAGGCCTCCACAGATTCATCAATAGAACTTGTCGAGGTATCAGCGGGTTTAGATTTCCCTGAATTAATTACGTGGTTTTCTTTAGAATTATCACTAACAATTGAAGATGCAGCACTTGTTGGGTAAATTTTTCTTCGAAATCAAAAATTCCTACGTCATCTTTATTTTTCATTGGAATTACGTCTTCTGCAAACTTTGAGGATTGTAGGTTATCATCGGGATGTTTTACAATTTTTAGAGGTAGTTCTGTATCTTCTAAATACTTATCACTTAAATTTGGTATATTCATTTTCAATCCTGATTTATTCGAAGCGACAGCCATTTTATCTATGATTTTAATCAGCGGTTCAGCATCGCTGCTATTATCTGATGAGTCATCAAGGCAAGAAATTGTATTCACCTGAGTTTCTATTTTGGGATTTTCTTCTGTGGGGTCAATCCACTGGTTATTGCTTTCTTGTTTGGTGTTAAGATCATCATCATCACACTTATTTCGTGTCCACTGGCCATCCTCAAGATAATTGAAGTATTGCCATGATGATTGGTGTTCTTGTCGTGTTTTGTACGTTCATCATTGAGTTTTCAACAGTTGTTTTCGAAATTTTCATTGAATTCAAACACAGTGGTATTGATTTCAGAACGTTCTGATAGTGAACGAGTTGTGGTTTCCATTGATTTTGTATTATTTTGTTTCGTTCTTCCTTTAGGAATTGATATTTCATAATCGGCGCTTTGATTATAATCAGGAAGTTGATTTGTTTTTAATGAAACTTCCTCGTATTCTATTGATTTTAACATTGATTTTACATCATTTACGGATGAATTATATCATGGGAAAATACTACCAGTTTCTTCGAAAGAAGTACATGTTGATGTTTTATTTTCAACTCCTGAAATCTCTTCACTGTTCTTTCCTTTCATAAATTTGTCTATATTATA
This sequence comes from Ontholestes murinus, assembly GCA_963969525.1. Lineage (NCBI taxonomy): Eukaryota > Metazoa > Arthropoda > Insecta > Coleoptera > Staphylinidae > Ontholestes > Ontholestes murinus. The sequence continues at coordinate 7,679,136 of OZ018397.1, read as the reverse complement.
TTCATCGATGTTTTCTTTTGGAAATTCTTCTCTACCTTTCAAGAAAGTATACCTTTTATCTATAAAAGTATTAACATTTTCATCGGTTTTAGACAATAATTTCATCCACTGAAATTTCGTCATATCCAAGAACCATTCCACTCTGATCTCCTTTCGGGATTGTATCTTCTAATGAGACTTCCTCATATTCAATAATTCCATCTTTAACATTTCCTCCTTTTGGTGATAATTTATTTATTTCCTTCAACATTACTGATTGATTGGATTTTTTATCGTAATCATTTACTCTAAATTCCTCAAAGGGAATTTCATCGTAAGCCGAAATTATGCTTTCATTATTTCCAGCAGATTGCGTTAAGTTTTCCATAGAATAATTCGATCTCGTTGGTGTATTTTTTTCGAAAGTAAATTTGTTTTCGTTGTTCGACAAAATATTACATTCAACTTCATTATATTTTCTTATTGGTGGCATTTCATCTAAGGAAATCTAATCATAATCAGCAACAATATTACTTTTCAACACCTCTGTTTCCATACTCTCTTTACCTTTTTCAAAATTATAAAACTGCAAAGCGTCATCTTCAACTTTTTGTTTCTTCGATTTATTTTCAAAATTTACAGAGTTTAATAAATTACCATCAAGACTTTTATCGTTGCATACATTTAATTCTTCACCTGCGTGTTTTGATTTTTTCATTTTTTGCTTCTTCGCTTTTGTTTGAATGACTTCTTTAGAAACCGTACTTTTTATCTCGTTATCATTAAATTCTTTAAAATCGATATTTAACAAATAGTCTTCGTTATAATTGATTTTCTTATTCTTCTGTTTTATACCTCTTAACGGGGATTCGTTTTCTTCATTACTTTCTTCGATATTTGATAGAGGGATATCTTCATTAGATATTTCTTCGTAATTAACTTTTTTAGCCTTTTGATTCCTACTTCTCGTTCCTTCGCTGGATGTAAGGAAACATATTTCAGATTCGGACTGTAAGAATTCTTCAAATTCCTGGTTATAATTATGTTTCTTGGTTTTTTTCCCTCTTTTCTTTAGGTGTTAATTGTTGTATTTCAATATTTGAAGCAGAAGAAATTGTTTTAGTATTTGATAAATCTTCTAAATCTCCAGATTCTTCATTGTAATTAATTCTTTTATTCTTTTGTTTCCTGTCTCCTTTCTGCACTGATGTTTCTTCTAAATTAAGTTCATCATAATTTTTCTTATTCTTCTGCTTCCTTCCTTTTAGCACAGATGGTGCTTCATCATTTGTACTTCCTTCATTATTAGTATTTGAATACATTGATTGATTACTACTGTCAATATTTGATGTTGCTTCTATAGTAATTTGTAGAAAATCTTCAGCTTCTTCATTGTAATTAATGTTTTTATTCTTTTGTTTTCTACCTCTTGATAATGAAGGCGAAATTACGTTACTTAGTATGGATTCCTCATTTGATAAAGATTATTATCAATTATCTTAGATGGTGTTTTAGATTCATCAAGAATTACCTCATTGTAATTAATTTGTTTCGTCTTTTGTTTCCTGCTTCTTGACACCGGTCTAACTTCTGTTGTGGTTTTTAAGGTTTCTTCAATATCGACAGTAGAAGTAGTTTCGTTGCAATCTGATAATTGTTCAGTATTAGATTCTTCTAAATCTTCTCTATTATTGGTTTTCTTGTTATTTTGCTTCTTACTTTCTAATATTTCATCATCAATTTGCTTGTTTTCATCTGTATTTAATGGAATTTCTAGATTTATTTGCGTCACATCTTCAGGTTCCTGCATATAATTAATGTTTTTATTCTTTTCTTTTCTAGTTTTAGGTGTCAAAATTTGTAATACATCATTGCTAATATGCTCGAGGTTTTGAACAGAAGAAACAACTTTTGTGCTATCATCTAAATCAAAATCAAACACTTCCTCAGAGTAATTAATTTTTTTGTTCTTCTGTTTCCTACCTCTTGATACGGGTCGATTTTTCTGTGGTTCTGTTACTTCTTTTATCTCCTCAACCAATTTATTACTTTCTGCATCTAAAACCTCTTCAACCTCAGATTTTTGTAGATTAACTTTTTTGTTCTTTTGTTTCCTGCCTTTTGAAGATAACGCCACATTCTCCAATTCAGGATTTAAAATTTCTTGGTTGTTGTCTTCTTTATTTGGTAAATTTTCATTATCTTCAGGTTCTTCAATATAATTGATTTTCTTTTGCCTCCTACCCCGCAGAGTTGATTTTTGTACATCATCATTTGTGTTTTCTTCAATATTAGCAATTTTAGAATCAAATTGTGGTACATCTTCAGGTTCTTCAATGTAATTAATTTTTCTATTCTTTTGCTTTCTTCCTCTTAATGGGAGTTTCTTTAAAATACTGTCTTCAACATTTGTTTCAATTTCTGATTGTTCTGGTTTCTCAATGAAATTAATCTTGTCGTTTTCTTTCCTTTCATCCGTTGTTTGGACAATATTTGCAATGGAAAAACTAATTTCATCTGTCTTAGGTAACATTTCTTCAGGTTCCTTAATGTTTAATTCTAATTCCGTTGTGACTGTGGTTGAAGAAATATTTTTATTATCATCAATCATCGTTGGATTTTCAGCATCATGTTGTTCAACATTTTCATGTTGATCGTCAGTGATTGTTGTAATATTTGAATCGAGTAAAGTTTCTTGATTATTATCACCTAAACTTGATGGTGTTTCAGAAATAAATAATGATAAGTCTTCAGGTTCTGTAATATAATTAGTTTTCATATTCTTCTGTTTCCTGCCTCTTTTCACTAAATAATCTTCTTTATTTCCAAAGGAATTATTGATTTGGCTATCTTGCTTTTCAATATCGAATTCTAGAAAACCTTCAGGTTCATCTAGATAGTTAATTTTCCTATTCTTGTGCCTCTTTCCTTTAGGCACTAATTTCTCCATATCATTAGGATTTGAGAGTTCTTCTAAAACCTGAAGATCCTCATTATAATTAATTTTTGTATTCTTTTGTTTCCTCCCTCTTGATAATGGCTTTGATCTATTGTCATGTAATTCTATATCATTCGAATGATTTTCTTTGTCTAAATTTTTAGAATCAAGCAAAACACCAGCTTCCTCGTTATAGATAATTTTCTTATTTTTAATTTTCCTTCCTTTCAAAGTTGTTTTCACTGGAGGGTCTTCATCTGTATAGTTTTTGATGTTATTACGGCATCAAAGTGTGCATCCTCGTTATAATTAATTTTCTTGTTCTTTGCTTTCTACCTCGACTATTTTTTTGTAATTCAGGCTCAACATTATTTTGTACAATTTCCCCTTCTATAATTTCGCTCTTCTGATCAGTTGTATCAATTATCTTCGCCTTTTGTCGTCTAATTTTAACAAAAGTGTCCTCACAATTTTCAATTTTTAACTCGCTTTGATTATTTTCGTCAGTATCAATAATATCTTCATTAGATTGGCTTTTCTTCACTTTTTGTTGTCTAATTTTTACGAATTTGCCATCACTACTTAAATCTTCGTTTTGCTCTGATGTTATAATCTCTTCGCTTGTTTTAACCAAATTCTTTTGTTTCTTATCTCTAGATGATGTTATCGCCACATTACTTTCTTCCTGTCGTATAAACTCTTCAGACGTTTCAGCGTTGAAAGTATTAACATTATTATCTTCTTGGCTTGTAAGTGAAGGTATCGTATTTACATCCGTAGAAAAAATTTGATTTTGAGAAATTACAACATCTTCTTTTTGTATTTCTTGCATCATCGATTTATCCTCAACTCTGTTTATAGAATTATCTTCTTTGGACAATGTGGAGATTAATTTCTCGTGATTAAATTCTAATTCCGTAGTTGAAGGTATAATTTCTACGGTCTTCTTGGTTTTGAATTTTTTGGGTTCGAAATTAATCAACTTCCTCTTATCGATAACCAATTTTGTAACTTTAGCAGGTTCTTCTTAAGATTTTACTTCTGCTTCTTTTATCTCTTCGCCGCTAATTAAATCCTCATTATCAATTTCCGATTGTTGCTTATCACCACCCTCATCTAAAGGTTTTCCAATATCCACCTCATCAACACTTATTTTGCTTTTCCTCTTTTTCGATTTCGCTTTAGTATCATCAACATCAATTAGTTTTAAATCTTTTTCTTGATTGGAAACTATTGATTTATCCATTATTTTTGGTTGTGTTAATAAATTACCTTCAAATTGTAATATTTCTTCATTATTAATTTTTGCTTTTAAACTCTCTTCGATTGGTAACGTTTTTAAAGAAGTATCTACATCGGAAATAATTGGAGAATTCTGCTTATCGTCAACAATTACTGTTTCTACATTAATTTCTGTCTTCTTTTCGGATTGTATGTCTAAAATACCTGTAGATTTTAGATTATTGTCTGTATCAGAATTAATTGCAGTATCTTCAAATGCGGAAGCTATAAAACTTTCTTCGTTATTGGCATGTAATATTTTGTTTTTCTTCCTTTTCAACGAAGCAATACACTTTTCAATATTAGCAGATTTTGTGGTTATATCTATCAAAAATGCTCGCTTTATCTTTCTTCTTTTTACGCGTACCTGTAAGATCTTCGGCCTGGATTGAACATAAATTTTCTTCTTCAATTTGCAATATTTCATCACCTGCAACAATTATTGTTTTAACTTTCTTCCCTTTTCTATGCTTTGGGCTGGTATTGTCTCTTTTTCTACAGGTTCTGGATTTTTCGCATTCACTTACGTTCTCAATTGAAACTGCTTCAGGCTTTTGTGTTATGTGGATTTTAGGAATAGTTATTTTTGGTTATATTTAGGTTCGGGCTTTCTATTCTAAACACATCGGAGGTAATTTGAGACTTTTCTTCAATTTGTTTCGGGAGAATATTTTCCTCAGCAATTGTAAGATTTTGAGGAAGATCGTCTGCACGTCTAATAATTGTGTGATTACAATTGTTTTCGCGTATTCATTGTTATTGTAATAAAGAATACCTTCAGTATTTATGGGTGTGGAACCAGTTTGATTTCAATATTATTAGCAATTAGTCGACCTTCAATATCTTCAGGAAGAAATCTTTCTTCATTTTCACCACAAACTCTATTAGTTTGAGGCAGCTTGTTTTCATTTCTCTTGTTAAAAATTGATTCAGGAAGTTTATTTATATATGGAATGTGAGCATTTTCACCTTGGGTTTTTTCTGAAATTTTTATATTTTGATTATCATTATTAACTTCAATTTTTTTCGTCATATCAATTGCTTCGGGGATAATATCATCCAATTTATCATTATTATTTTTCTTCTTCTTGGATTTCCTTTTCTGCTCATTCTCGGCCTTTAGGAGTGACTTGTGTTCCATGAAGTTCTCTTCAAAATCGTTTTTTTTTGGCTTACCTTTCTTTTTGTCCTTCTTTTTCTCTTTCTGGGGGAATCTCGTCGTTGCCAAATCTGTAATGGAATTATCAATTATTGGCTGGTCGACGTATGGCTCGGCACTGTCTGCAAATAAATTTCGTGTACACATAACATTGTTTTGTTTAATGAAATCCGCGAACGACTGGATGATATCTTTTTACGAAATCATACTCTGTTCCTTGAGCGTTAATTCAACACCGGAATCCTCATTTTGCTTCATTGCGATCTTCGATTTAATCGTGTGAATTTGTAAGACAATGTTTGGTTTATTATCCTTTGTTTTAACCGTTGGAATTTGAAGCACCGTGTTTTTGCTCTCTTTCTGAGGAGCTACTAATTTAGGTACTTGAAGGACTTCCTTCGCTAGAACAGCTAGCGGTATTTCATCCTCAGAATCGGAAGAAAGTTTTTGTTTGGTGAAACTTTTATTCTTTAAAACATCCGGTTTATCCAAATTGGTTTGCAGGTTGGGTAAACTCGTATTTAAAGGTTTATCGGGTTTATCGAAAACCCCAAACGATTGGCTTCTCGGTTTGCTCAAACCGTTAATCTTCTGCAATGGATTGAACAATTTGGCCGCCATCAAAACGCTGGTCCTGTGTTCTGGAAACGCGAAGACATCTTTCAAAACTGGTGATTTAATTAAATCCGTCTTTTCACCTCGATTCAATAAATTTTTAATAACTGGCTGCTTGATTTCACTATTAAAACCAAAAATACCTTTCATGATAGGTGGTTTTATTATCATATGGGTTTTACTCTCTGATAATTTTGGTTCGTTAAATGTGAACACGTCTTTTAATATAGGTGGTTTTATAATTGGATCGGTTGGTTTGGGATTAGGGAAGTTTAAGATATTAGGGGTTCGTAAGTTTGGGAAATTTTGCGCTTCTGAGGGTTTAGTATTTGGGAAGCAAAAACGGGTTGAATAAGCGTTTTTAATTCCTTTGCTTCGGTGAAGTGAATAGGTGTTTGAATTTTAAAAATTACTATCCAGAATTAGTTTTGGTTCCTTGATTAATTTCTTCGCATCTGATTTTACCTGAAGTTCTACACTCTTACTAGATTCTGGTTTAGATGCAGTAGTTACATCATAAACTCCAGAATTAGTTTTGGCTCTTTGATCAATTTCTTCACATCTGATTTGACCGGAAGTTCTACACTCTTACTCGATTCTGGTTTAGGTGCAGTAGTTACATCATCAACTACATCGGTAGGTTTTTCAATTTCAACAACATCACTCTGTTTAGTCTTTGTGACCCTGTTAGGTAACGTCCTCCCTGCCCAAGTTTTCTTACAGTTACATCTTTTTGTACCTCGTTGTTATCCTCTTCCTAAATCGCCGTATTTAATTGTTCTTCAACTGAAGGGAAGCTAAAAACGGGCTGAATTAGCATTTTTAATACTTTGCTTTCTGTGAATTTTTAAAGTATTATTTAGAATTAGTTTCGATTCTTTGATTAATTTCTTCAGCACTTTTACTGGATTCTGGATTTTTTGACTTTTTTCTTTTGTGCATTGGTGACCTTCAGCAGCAACTTGCGTTTCATGAAAATCCTTTCAAAATCATCAAAAATAATGATAGTAGCTCCGTTTGTTAATTACAACGGTTGTATTGCCTGTAGCAACAGAAAGAATAATTTATAGATCTCTTCATGACTTTGGTGATGTTAGTTTTTTCTGGTTTAGCTTTGCATAAGCTGAGGCTATTTCTCATCTGATTATCTCTTAATTACACATGTTGTAAACTAATTTGGGCTTAGATACAGCATTTTCTTCTTTTACGTTCTAGATTGGTTCTTCAAATTTTTTGATTTGTCTTCTTATTTTGTTTTCTGCATCCGATTCACTTCTGTGCCGAACTAATTTGTTTCATAAGAGCTAATATATCTTATTACCTAGATGACAATGAAGACAAATGAGTTAAACATGTTATTTTAACAAATTTTTAGTGTACTTTGTTAATAAAAAGAATTTTTTATGATTACAGGTCTCTTCAAACGAATCATCCAAAAAGATAAACCGGCAGATGAAAACAGAGAAAAGAAAACGTACAAAAAGGAAGGTCCCAGGGTTAAACCCAGCGATGGTAATATAAACAATTCTGATGATACGAAAAAATAAGCTAACTGTAAATTACATTTTCAGCTGACACAATCCAGAGGATGTTAGCGAACCTACCGGCCAAGCGAGCTACGAGGAAAATCATGAGCTTAAAGGACGGCTTCCCAAAAATATCAAGGAAGACCAACTACAAGAAGAAAACACCTGAAACCCTCAATAATAAAGTTGTAAACATAAAATCAAAGAAACAAAACATGCAGATGCGACGTGACAGAGGGGAAATTTTAGTCCAGGACACGCAAACCGTTCTGAAGGGAAAGAGGAGACTAATGAAGTGTAATCCAGTGAACAACATTAGAAAATCGATGAGAAACCTAAATAAAGTAATATCCAGTGCCATCATCGACAACAACAGCACGCTCCTAGTGAAGAGGAAGCTGAACGCCATTAAAAAACAAAGGCTGACTAGAAGAAGCCAACAGTCTTTAGAAGAACCTCTAATACCTAAAGAAAGCAACGAAGAGGAAGCTAAGAAACCTAATAAGAAATCCCCCGTCAAAAAGAAACCCGTAGAAGTGGAGGTTATTAATGAAAAAGAAGATGAATTTCCAGTGAGGAGCACTAGGAGCACATCTAGTCTACCAGATTTAGAAGAAGCCAAGCTTGAATCTCCTGTGAAGAAGAAAAATAAATTCGGAAAGAAACTGATGCGCACGCTAAGCTTGCGCAGAAATGATAAACCATCCACTAATAACAAGAAACAGACTGCCACTCTCGACACCGAAAATACGAAGAACAATGGTAAACGGAAGTCCAAATTGGAAACGTTTAAGAACGCCGTGAAGAAAATTAGGCTCGTGAAGGAAAACCTTAGATCTCAAAAACAAAGTGGGGAAGTCGTAGGTGGTCATTTTTTAGAAGAGGGCGCAAGCCGTACTGCTGCAGAAACTGTTACCCCTGAACTGTGCAGTGAAAAAGAGAATGATAGTGAGAAACAAATTGAAACACCCGCGCCGGTTGAGGTTGGTGTTAGTGTTAGTGAAACACCAGCGGAGGAAGAAGAGAGGATCGAAAAAGTTACATGTGATAAAATTAGTGCTGAAGAGACTGAGACGGCAGTTAGTGCTTGCGATCCGGTCACACAAGTCAGTGAGGTTTGTGAGGAGACAAGTGTAACGGTGAAGCCTGAAAAAGTGTCGGTAATACCTAAAACAAAACTGTGCAAACGTAATAAAGGATTAAACGCTTGCATCGCCATGTTAACCAGCAAGTTGCAACAGAAGGAGGTCGAGGCTCCTCTTAATTTAAAAGTTACCGAACCTATTATTACTGAAACAAGTGTCAAAATTAAGGAAGAAGTACCTGAAGTGAATGACACGCTCGAACCGGTGGATCAAAATAAACCACAACCTGAAATTTCGACGGAAGAAGCAGCAGTACCTGAAAAATCCCCCGAGATACTCAAAACTTCTGCGCCGGTGGAAGAAAAGGAGAACATCGTTTTAGAGCAGAAGCCGGTCGAGCAAAATTCCCCCAAGAAGGAGGAGGTGCGCACGGAAAAAGTCGTTGATATAATCAAATGTTTCGATGATATAAACTCCAAGGAGAATATCAACGGGCATAATAAAAAACAGCAGAAAAAGCCGGGGAAGAAAGTTGGAGGTAATAAAAAGAAACCGGTTAAAGCGAAATTAAATCTCATCAACGATAATGTAATTCCTTCAGTTGAAGAACAATTAAACACGGCGATTTTGGAAGAGGATAACAACGAGGTACAAAAAGATGTAACTGTGAGAAAACTTGGACAGAGAAGGACGTTACCTAAAAGGAGCACAAAAACTAAACAGAGTGATGTGGTTGAAATTGAAAAACCCACCGATGTAGTCGATGATGTAACTACTGCACCTAAACCAGAATCGAGTAAGAGTGTAGAACTTCCGGTCAAATCAGATGTGAAGAAATTAATCAAAGAACCGAAACTAATTCTGGATAGTAATTTTAAAATTCAAACACCTATTAACTTCACCGAAGCAAAGGAATTAAAAACGCTTATTCAACCCGTGTTTAGCTTCCCTAATACTAAACCACCAGAAGCGCAAAATTTCCCAAATTTACGAACCCCTAATATCCTAAACTTCCCCAATCCCAAACCAGCGGATCCAATTATAAAACCACCTATATTAAAAGACGTGTTCACATTTAACGAACCAAAACTATCAGAGAGTAAAGCCCATATGATAATCAAACCACCTATCATGAAAGATATTTTTGGTTTTAATAGTGAAATCAAGCAGCCGGTTATTAAAAGTTTATTGAATCGATGTGAAAAGACGGATTTAATTAAATCACCAGTTTTGAAAGATGTCTTCGCGTTTCCAGAACACAGGACCAGCGATTTGATGGCGGCGAAATTGTTCAATCCATTGCAGAAGATTAACGGTTTGACCAAACCGAGAAGCCAATCGTTTGGGGTTTTCGATAAACCCGATAAACCTTTAAATACGAGTTTGCCCAACCTGCAAACCAATTTGGACGAACCGGATGTTTTAGAAAATAAAAGTTTCGCCAAACAAAAACTTTCTTCCGATTCTGAGGATGAAATACCGCTAGCTGTTCTAGCAAAGGAAGTCCTTCAAGTACCTAAATTAGCAGCTCCTCAGAAAGAGAGCAAAAACACGGTGCTTCAAATTCCAACGGTTAAAACAAAGGATAATAAACCAAACGTCGTCTTACAAATTCCCACGATTAAATCGAAAACCGCAATTAAGCAAAATGATGATTCCGGTGTTGAATTAACACCTAAGGAGCAGAGTATGGTTTCGGAAAAAGATATCATCCAGTCGTTCGCGGATTTCATTAAACAAAGCAATGTTATGTGTACACGAAATTTATTTGCAGACAGTGCCGAGCCAGACGTCGACCAGTCAATAATTAATAATTCCGTTACAGATTTGGTAACGACTAGATTCCCCCAGAAAGAGAAAAAGAAGGGCAAAAAGAAAGGTAAGCTAAAAAAACAATTTTCCGATGATTTTGAAGAGAACTTTATGGAGCACAAGTCGCTCCTAGAGGCCGAGAATGCGCAGAAAAAGAAATCAAAGAAGAAGAGAAATATTAATGATAAATTGGATGATATTATCCCCGAAGCAATTGATATGACGAAAAAAATTGAAGTTAATAATGATAATCAAAATATAAAAATTTCAGAAAAAACCCAAGGTGAAAATGCTCACATTCCATATATAAATACACTTCCCGAATCTATTTTAAACAAGAGAAATGAAAACAAGCTGCCTCAAATTAATAGAGTTTGTGGCGAAAATGAAGAAAGATATCTTCCGGAAGATATCGAAGGTCGACTTATTGCTAATAATATTGAAATCAGACTGGTTCCTATAAATAACGAGGATAAAATAATTTCACAAAAGAATGAACCAACACCCATAAATACTGAAGGTATTATTTATTGCAATAAGAATGAATACGCGAAAACAATTGAAATCACTCAATTATTAGAACCTAATCAAAGCGCAGACGATCTTCCTCAAAATCTTACAATTGCTGAGGAAAATATTCTCCCGAAACAAATTAAAGAAAAGTCGCAAATTACTTCCGACGTGTTCAGAAAGCCCGAACCTATAATTACAAAAATAACGATTCCTAAAATTCACTTAACACAAAAGCCTGAAGCAGTTTCACTTGAGAACGTAAGTGAATGCGAAAAATCCAGGACGTCTAGAAAAAAAGACAATACCAGCCCAAAGCATAGGAAAGGCAAGAAAGTTGAAACAATAATTGATGCAGACGATGAAATATTGCAAATTGAAGAAGAAAATTTATGTTCAGTCCAGGCCGAAGATCTTACAGGTACGCGTAAAAAGAGAAAAGATAAAGCGAGCATTTTTGATAAAGATCTAACCACAAAATCTGCTGATATTGAAGAGTGTATTGCTTCGTTGAAAAGGAAGAAAAACAAAATGTTACATGCTAATAACGAAGAAAGTTTTATAGCTTCCACATTTGAAGATACTCCAATTAATTCTGATACAGATAATAATCTAAAATCTACAGGTATTCTAGACATACATTCCGAAAAGAAGACAGAAATTAATGTAGAAACAGTAATTGTTGATAATAAGCAGAATTCTCCAATTATTTCCGATGTAGATACTTCTTTAAAAATGTTACCAATCGAAGAGAATTTAAAAGCAAAAATTAATAATGAAGAAATATTACAATTTGAAGGTAACTTATTAACCCAACCAAATATAATGGATAAATCAATAGTTTCCAATCAAGAAAAAGATTTAAAATTAATTGATGTTGATGATACTAAAGCGAAATCGAAAAAGAGGAAAAGCAAAATGAGTGTTGATGAAGTGGATATTGGAAAACCTTTAGATGAGGGTGGTGATAAGCAACAATCGGAAATTGATAATGAGGATTTAATTAGTGGCGAAGAGATAAAAGAAGCTGAAGAAGAACCTGCTAAAGTTACAAAATTGGTTATCGATAAGAGGAAGTTAATTAATTTCGAACCCAAAAAATTCAAAACCAAGAAGACCGTAGAAATTATACCTTCAACTACAGAATTAGATTTTAATCACGAGAAATTAATCACCACAATGTCCGAAGAAGATAATTCTATCAACAGAGTTGAGGATAAATCGATAATGCAAGAAATACAAAAAGAAGATGTTGTAATCTCTCAAAATCAAATTTTTTCTATGGATGTAAATACGATACCTTCACTTACAAGCCAAGAAGATAATAATGATAATACTTTCAACGCTGAAACGTCTGAAGAGTTTGTACCACAGGAAGAAAGTAATGAGGTAACAACAGCATTAGAGAAAGTATCATCTAGAGGTAAGAAACAAAAGAATTTGGTTAAAACAAGCGAAGAGATTATAACAATAGAGCAAAACGAAGATTTAAGTAGTGATGGTAAATTCGTAAAAATTAGACAACAAAAAGTAAAGAAAAGCCAATATAATGAAGATATTATTGATACTGACGAAAATAATCAAAGCGAGTTAAAAATTGAAAATTGTGAGGACACTTTTGTTAAAATAAGACGACAGAAGGCGAAGAAAATTGATACAACTGATCAGAAGAATGAAATTATAGAAGGGGAAATTGTACAAAATAATGTTGAGCCTGAATTACAAAAAATTAGTCGAGGTAGAAAGCAGAAGAACAAGAAAATTAATTATAACGAGGATGCACAGTTTGATGCCGTAATAACATCAAAACTGGATAGCTTAGAACAAAACCATACAGATGAAGACTCTCCAGTGAAAACAACTTTGAAAGGAAGGAAGATGAAGAATAAGAAAATTAACTATAACGAGGAAGCTGGTGTTTTGCTCGATTCTAAAAATTTAGACCAAGAAAATCATTCGAATGATATAGAATTAGATGACAGTAGATCAAGGCCATTATCAAGAGGGAGGAAACAAAAGAATAAGAAAATTAATTATAATGAGGATCTGCAAGTTTTAGAAGAACTCTCAAATCCGAATGATATGGAAAAATTAACGCCTAAAGGAAGGAGGCAGAAAAATAGGAAAATTAACTATATAGATGAACCTGAAGGTTTTCTAGAATTCGATATTGAAAAGCAAGATAGCCAAATCAATAATTCCTTTGGAAATAACGAAGTTGATTTAGTGAAAAGAGGCAGGAAACAGAAGAATAGGAAAACTAATTATATTACAGAACCTGAAGACTTATCATTATTTGATTCTGAAACACCATCAAGTTTAGGTGATAATAATCAAGAAACTTTACTCGATTCAAATATTACAACAATCACTGACGATCAACATGAAAATGTTGAACAACATGATGCTGAAAATCCAACGATGATTGATGATAATAAAAATATTTCTTCAACCACAGTCACAACGGAATTAGAATTAAACATTAAGGAACCTGAAGAAATGTTACCTAAGACAGATGAAATTAGTTTTTCCATTGCAAATATTGTCCAAACAACGGATGAAAGGAAAGAAAACGACAAGATTAATTTCATTGAGAAACCAGAACAATCAGAAATTGAAACAAATGTTGAAGACAGTAATTTAAAGAAACTTCCATTGAGAGGAAGGAAGCAAAAGAATAGAAAAATTAATTACATTGAAGAACCTGAAGATGTTCCTCAATTTGATTCTAAAATTGGTAATATTGAAGAAAACACAAATGATGATGTACAAAAATCAACTCTGCGAGGAAGGAGGCAAAAGAAAATAAATTATATTGAAGAATCTGAAGATAATGAAAATTTACCAAATAAAGAAGACAACAACCAAGAAATTTTAAGCCCTGAATTGGAGAATGTGGCGTTATCTTCAAAAGGGAGAAAACAAAAGAACAAAAAAATTAATCTACAAAAATCTGAGGTTGAAGAGGTTTTAGATGCAGAAAGTAATAAATTGGTTGAGGAGATAAAAGAAGTAACAGAACCACAGAAAAATCGACCCGTATCAAGAGGTAGGAAACAGAAGAACAAAAAAATTAATTACTCTGAGGAAGTGTTTGATTTTGATTTAGATGATAGTACAAAAGTTGTTTCTTCTGTCCAAAACCTCGAGCAAATAAGCAATGATGGACAAAATTTGACACCTAAAACTAGAAAAGAAAAGAATAAAAAAATTAATTACATGCAGGAACCTGAAGATGTGACGCAGGTAAATCTAGAAATTCCATCAAATACATATGAAAATAAGCAAATTGATGATGAAATATTGGAAAGTAAGAAGCAAAATAACAAGAAAACCAATAATAGAGAAGATTTAGAAGAATCTAATACTGAACAATTATCAGATTGCAACGAAACTACTTCTATTGTCGATATTGAAGAAACCTTAAAAACCACAGCAGAAGTTAGACCGGTGTCAAGAAGCAGGAAACAAAAGACGAAACAAATTAATTACAATGAGGAAATTCTTGATGAATCTAAAACACCATCTAAAATAATTGATAATATTCCTTTATCAAATGAGGAATCCATACTAAGTAACGTAATTTCACCTTCATTATCAAGAGGTAGAAAACAAAAGAATAAAAAAATTAATTACAATGAAGAAGCTGAAGATTTTCTACAAATTACTATAGAAGCAACATCAAATATCGACAGTAGTAATCAATCAATGTATTCAAATACTAATAATGAAGGAAGTACAAATGATGAAGCACCATCTGTGCTAAAAGGAAGGAAGCAGAAGAATAAGAAAAATTATGATGAACTTAATTTAGAAGAAACATCAGTGCAGAAAAGGGACAGGAAACAAAAGAATAAAAAAATAAATTACAACGAAGAGTTTGGAGATTTAGAAGATTTATCAAATACCCAAACTATTTCTTCTGTTACAAATAATGAAATACAACAATTAACACCTAAAGAAAAGAAACAAAAAACCAAGAAACATAATTTT